>CAUYPK010156762.1:0-35716 GCA_963574355.1 Loris lydekkerianus
CTAAGAAAATGCCAGGAAGGCTATGTTAACCATTGGGGTGAAAATGTGTCAAATGGTCTATGAAGCTAGTGTATGATGCCCCATGATCATATCAATGTACACAGCTATGATTTAATAAAAAAAAAAAAAATACTGAGGAGGTGGGGGTCAAAGAGGCTGAAGGAATCATCAAAGGTCCCACAGCAATTATATGGGGGGCTGAGATGAGGAACTTGCAGTCTGACTCCAATGCCTGAGAAGTGGAGATGTGATTTCTACTGGTTGCCAACTCTTCTGTTCTCTATAAGGGGTGGTGGTGTGTATTTTCTAACTACATCCAAACGTGGGGTCAAATGATTATGAATTAAAAGGTAAAAGCTCATTTAAAAAAAAAAGAAATCTATTAAGAATAAAATTAGATATTATATTATCATCTGAACTTTCCATTTTTCCTGTATTCAATTTGAATTTCTATAAGATTAAAATCTGCACATATTTTATTTCACAGCCACTATCCAGCTTTAATACACTGGTTCTGTATTCCCATGTAATTGAGGGTCAGGATGTTATCTCAGATAGGAGATGCTCTCCTTCACAACAAACATGTAAGCAAAGCTTTGATTTATAATTTCAAGTAGTCATTATTTTAGAGGAACAGTCATCAACAGCAGACAAGAAAAGCCACTTGTGAAAACTACAGTGAGTTATTTAACATCTTTCTGTCTCATGTAAAATGGAAGCCACAAGAAAAATGATTCTGTTTGGATCCTCAAAATGTTTAGAAACTACAGGGAGGAATATTTGTTGACTTAAGTTGTATGTACCTTGAGGGTTTCATTTTATCAAGATCAAACTGATCTTTCTGGCTCTTGAAAATTAAATTTATATTAAAATTATGTTCCTCCTTCCAAAAGGGTTCCCCAACATTTTGTACATAAAATTATATGATGGTACTTAGCCCACTCCATCATCATTATTTGTCTATTTATCTGACTTCTGAGCTAGAATATAAATTCTATTAAGTGGAAACACTATTATTCAGCCTACTCCAGTGCCTAGTATATAGCAAGTACTTAATAGATACTTATTGAAATTGAATAGAAAGAAGGAAAGGCAAATTGCTATTATATTTACATTCTCCATCATCTGTTGCTATAGAAGAAAATGAGTGATTGGTAGGTGAATATTATCCATATTTAAAACATGGTTTTTTTTTTTTCTTTCTGTACTTAAACCTAGATACTTACTGGCTAGTTTTCATCTTATTTTCATTTCCTTTTCTTCCCCCCATCTTTTACTTTCTTTTAGTGGGATGTGAGATTCATAGATAATTTCTGCCTTCATGGCTGTTTATTCCATGAACTTTGAAGGTTATAGAAAAGGACTGTGAGATTTGGAGCCCGGCAATAATTTACAATGTATCAGGGTCAATGACAATATTTGCCAGCCATGGATGTGTTTGATAAATGAACTCAAAGAACTTCAGAAAATATGCCTAGGACATTGTTGTTGTTGTTGTTGTTGTTGTTGTATTGACAAGGTCTTGCTCTGTCTCACAGGTTGGAGTACAGTGGCAGGATCATATTCACCACAGTCTTGAACTCCTGAGCTCAAGCAATCTTCCTGTATTAGCCTCCCTAACAGCTGGGACCACAGTTGTGGGTCCCCATTCCTAGATAATTTTTTTTACTTTTTTGTAAGCGCAGCATTTTGCTATGTTGCCCAGGCTGGTTTCAAACTCCTGAGCTCGAACTATCCTCCCCTCTTGGCTTTCCCAAAGTGCTGGGATTGTAGGCATGAGCCATGTGCACAGCAAATATGCCTAGGACTTCTTAAACTCCTAGAGAATATGGGTAAAGAGAAAGTTTGAAAGTTTTCAGGAAGGAAAAAAAGTGTTCAAGAAAGCGTCAAAGGAAGTAGGGAAAATCTGGAAGGAGTCTTTATAATAAATAACTGAAAAGTTGCCTTAAGGCATAAAACATCTGTGGATTATTCATCATCTTTATTTATTTTATTTAATAGTCTTTTAGAAAGTTAGTTATTCTCAGTCCATGAGTCATATCTACATACAGTAAATTTCTTAATTGTTTCTAAATTCTGTAAGACGGACCCCACATCCTCATGCATAATGAAAGTCGGGAAGATAATGAGCCGTGAATAGCGGGTGTCAGAGTTATGCACGCTTTCATTTCTCACACCGTCGTCATTTTCAGTTTGGGCAGACGGAATTGTTAACATTGTAAAATGTTAATGAAATCACCAAAAACATGGCATTTTCAGCTCTGCTTTTAAACTAGAAAAATCATTTCTCATGACAGGCTACATAGATGTAATTATAGGTATAAGAAATTTTACTCTTCCCAGATGGCCACATGCCAGAGCAAATGTCTGCATCACTAAAATGTAGACAAAAGCATTTGGGGGCCAACTTTGTAATGTGATCAACTTGTTTACAAGCAGTGTTATTAAATCTTAACTGTTTGGAACAATTATAGATGGTATATAATTTTGGTAATGCCTCCATAAGTGTATATGTACGGGTGATTTTATCCAGCCACTGATCACTTGTTGAATTAGGGTAAAATAGACAAAATGAAGGCTTGAATTCTGCCATTTTGGAGCTGAAGGTCTAGTGCATGAGGTCATAAAGTAAGTAAATAGTTATAAAACAATAGGTATGCAATTTTAAAGACTAGAGATATATTTAGAAACATAGGAAAGGAAATACAATAGAACCTCTGTAAGTTGACCACCCAAGGGACTGTAACAAACTGGTCAGCATACAGAGGTGGTCAATCCACAGCACTAGTCCTGCTATACCAGTTAAGTACATGTGGTGCATGTCTGGTCTATGAAAAGTAGGTCAACTTAAGAAGGTGGTCACTGGGTCAGGTGGTCAACTGTAAAGATTCTACTGTAATTTACTCTTCTTTGAGATTTTGTAATGAGGGGAAGACAGTGGCATTAGATCGTGATAAAAGAATAGGAGTTCTCAAATTTGGAGCAAATTCACAGGCAGAAGAAATGGCATATGCAAATTCATCAAGATCCGAAAAAGAAATTTGCTATGGCTAGAGCATTAAATGCATATGAAGACAATTTGAGATGATTCTGGAAAACTTTGAAAACATACCACACAGGGCTTTTATGCCAAGCTAAGTAGTTTGAATTTTATTTGCATTGTGGATATTAGCTGAATGGCAGAACATTCATTAATCATGACATATTTATAAAATCATAATCCTTTAACAAATTAGCCAAATAAAGTAGCACAGTATAAAGCCTTGCAAGTAATTTTTAAAAGCCAGTAGGATATAAAAGTTGTTTTTATTTCTCAAATTTGATTTTTGCCTGCCTACATGGACTCCCTTGCTGCATTCTGAACACCAATATCTGGTGAAAGTGAAGTTTGAGGATCTACCTGCTGTTCCTAGGACTAAGATTTGCCCACTCATAGGAAGACTCTAAGTTAGGCATCCTCAAACTTTTTAAATAGGGGGCCAATTCATTGTCCCTCAGACCATTGGAGGGCTGGACTATAGTTTAAAAAAAAAAAAAAACTATGAACAAATTCCTATGCACACTGCACATATCTTATTTTGAAGTAAAAAAACAAAATAAGAATAAATACAATCACACCGCCTCATGTGGTCTGCTGGCTGCAGTTTGAGGGAGGACCCCTGCAGGTGCTAATGAATTCATTGTTCCTAGAGAAAGACCTCCATGCTTGGTTAGTCATACCCTGTCAATGGTATTTCTCCTTTTGTAAAGAATTCCAGGAGTCTAGACACCAATAGACACCTTATTACTCTTGCCCTGAAAAGTTCCTGGCCTTTTGGATAATTAATCACAGCACTGATAATTTATTCTAGCTACTAAGTGGGCTGTAGAATACTCTTGCCTTTCTTCTTTGAACAGTTCTGCAGTTCTGTTCTGTATCCCATGAGAATTGTATCAAGTAGGCAGTGGCTAATTTATTTATTCATTCACAAATATTTGTTGATGTTTACTAATATATTAGGTTACGTATTTGGCTAGAAACACAAAGAATGGAAGACAAGGAGCCCAGCTCTTAGGAAGCATATAACCTTCTCCTGTTCTCCTACCAGAAGAGGATATACTCATCTAATATTTCAGAGTTTTATCCCTTTTTCTTTAGATATTATTTAGTACCTAAATAATTTAGTTTCATTTCTATTCATCACTGGGACAATACCCATTCCGCTAGTGATTATCCTTTCACACTACCGGGCATTTCTAGGCAACCCCCTAGGTTGACACAGAAGCGTGACCCAAAATGCCCGAGACTCTTTCCTTTCTGAGATATATTCATCTTTATGTGTACAAGTTCAAACAATGCTAATATTAATTATCTTTTATTAATAATAAATGCTTTAATCATTGATTCTGCACATATTATGAAGAACCTATAATGTGCCAGGTATTATGAGGCACTAGCAATCTTCAGGAGAAAAAGGTTAAAACATATATCCATTCAAAAAACCCAAGGTATAAATTAATTTGGTACCAAATTCATTCCTGAACGTTAGACAAATTCCAGAAGAACATGACCTGGCAGGCTATGCTTCGGATTTTGTATATTCCTGTTCACCATCACTACAATTTAGTGGTATTGTGACCATAACAAAATTATGTAAATTCTATAAACTTTAATTTCCTTACCTATAAGGATATTTATCTCAAAAAATTAGTATGCCTAAGTAGTACGCCTACAGTCATTCACCTAGTACCTTGTGGAAGAAGATTTAAACCAGTTCTTCTCATCCACATCCCAGGCTCTTTTAGAGTTAATACAAACCTTCCTTAATTGTTACTCTGTAATTTATTATTCTTTCAAGCAAAAACTATGTAAGTCGCTACTATTCTTCATTGGGACAACACCCATTCTGCTAGTGATTATCCCCTGGCACTAGCTGGCAATTCTAGGTATGATTAGCCGTGAGTAAGCCTTCTTAACCTAAGGAACTCTACCAAGCCAAACTAGTCAGCCTGTATGTTTCAACATGTATTTAAAAGAAGTCATACTAACAGATATCAATCAGGGGGGCAGGAGAGAACAGGATGGGTGAAAACCTAACAATGGTTATACTGCTCGCTGAATGACAGGCACGCTTATAACCATGACTGAAGCATTTATGAAAGTAATTCATGTAACAAAGAATTTTTGTAATGCTTTGAAATGAAAAAGAGAGAGAGAGAGAAATGCAGTTGACCACAGAAGCCATGGGCTGCATGCTGCTTTATACCATCTCCTGGAGGAGAACACATTGCCAATGAGTGAGCCAGCGTCCCCTGCTATTACTCCTAGGTTAATTTTCTCTGCTAGAGGTACTGAGGAGTTGATACTTGTAGAAAACACATGCCTTAGTATGATGAATCTCATCTGGAGATTCATGTGTTTCCAGATGTTTCCAGTAGGAACCCCTGTTGCTGGGCTGATTTGGCTGAAATTCTTTGAATTTACCCATCCCTCCTGGTCATTCAAACCATGCAAAGTTAAGTATGACATTTTCACTAAATCATGAAGGGATACTGGAAAATATGTATTCCCTGAACCCTATTTTGATGAATATGGCTTAAATCTACTGAATCTAAGATCCAGCAGGCTTTAAACTGTGGAATTTTTCCAAATTAGGAGAGCTTCCAAGCTTTTATTTCCCCAAGAGGAAATCATATTGTTTGTTGATTTGTTTTCACGTTGTACATATACAACTACTGTAAAATTTCAAACTATGCCCAAAAGGTGTAAAGCTATAGAGGATAAAACTGCAGCTCTACTCGGAATTCTAGATCTATCTCTCAGGACCACTTCAATCTCCATACCCCATAACCTTTTGGATGGATGCTCGACTGGTAAATACTGCATCATGTCTGGTGGCCAGAGCAATGCCAAGGCAATACTGGAAGGGGCATCTTGGCTAGCACTAGTGCCAGACCCAAAGAGCCAGAATGAATTAAGCTGGGATTTTATACAGAGTGACTAGGAACCATTCAGTTGGTGGGCACAGACTCTAACTGTGGAGGAGAGTCAAGGTTCATATCAAAGAGCAAAAGATAAAGACAATGACATAAGCATATGGAACAGATTGAACTGTTGCCTAACAGGAGAAGAAAACACAGAGAGAAAGAAGTGCAGCTCGCCAATTACAACACATGGAAGCAGGGAAAAAGAGTGCTATGGCCCTGGATCTGGTTTCTTGATGCAGCAATGCCCCACAAATGCATTAATAGTAACGCAGCTCCAAATGTGTATTAAATGATCACCCAATTACATAGATTAGCAAAGTAGAACCTCCATAGTTGACCACCACCCTACACTACCACCTCCTTAAGTTGACCTGATTTTCATAGAACAGACATGCACCACATGTACATGACAGTGCAGTAGACTTAGTTCCTTGACCACTCCTGCATGTTGACCAGTTTATTACAATCTCTTGGGTGGTCAACTTACAGAGGTTCTACTGTATGTTTTTTCTCTTGGGCAGAAAGTGAAGAAGGGCACGTGTTCTCCTCTTACCCTCCTATTTTACATATAGGTAACTGATTTTTACAGATATTGAAAAAACATGGACACAAATGATTCATATATGTGTAGGCATAAATATTTCATATATTGTTAAATGGCTGTTGCCCATTAACTGATAGAAATCTATTTTAAAAGATGAGGCTTATTTGTTGTTTTAAAACATAAGATAATCAATGATGACAGTGTGGGGGGCCTTGTGCTGTGAGGATGGAAATTTAGCACTTTACAATTCCTATTAAATCTCTTATCATCAGAGAGGTTTCCCATTGGACAAACTTCTATTTTTGGCCAGGTATAGTGGCTCACATGTGTACTCCCAGCACAGGTGGGAAGATCGCTTGAGACCAGGACTTCAAGACCAGCCTGGGTGACATAGGGGAAATCACATATCTATTAATAATAATAATAATTTCTATTTTTGATCCTATTTATTATTTAGAAAGAAATATATTCAAATTTTAATGCCTCAAACAATCTGTAAATTGCAAATGCCTCCTGGTTTACTGAGCCTCATTCTTCTGGAAAAGTGATGAAGAGCTCTTTAAGAGATACATGTCTGATTTAAGCAGAAGACAGATGTTTAATTGCATTTACCCCACAAATATCACTAAGCAGTTACTCTGGCCAGGCACTGGGTCGTGTCTATGATTCAAAGATGACTCAGTGTGATAGGCACTTAGATGAAGGCTGAAGTCTCTTTCAGATTGACAGCCTGCAGTGTTAGGAAGCAGAGCAGTGGGGAAGGGGGTTTCATTCATCCTTAACAGCAGCTCTTTGGAAGGTACTGCTCTCCAAATATGAAGTTTGTCAAAATCCATGCCTTTGAGTATCTTACAGCCTAAAAAGTCAAAGATGAGGTTAATCAATTGCCAAATACTTACACTTCAGGGTACTGAGGAGGAAGACAGTCAAAGAACCATTTTACATATAGCTCAAGAAATTTTCTAAAGTCCTGTTTAATTTGGAGAGCTGCCCCACATGTAGGGAACCAAATCAAACAGAATTGGACCACAGGCAAGCTTTGTGTCTAAAATGGCCAGATTCACGTTATCACAAAAGGGAAGCAAATACCACCAGCCTCTGCTTCTGTGAAACAACCCGCAACATGAAAGCTGAGCTGTAACAACTGGCTGGGTGAGTAGAGAAAGGTCCTCCAGGGCTGTAAGAAAAGAGGGGGTGGTAAAAATAATAATAATAATAAATATATATATATCAAAAAAGAAAGAGAAGTAAATAGGTGGATTTTGGAGGGAAGAAGGAGAGGAGCTGGAATGGCAACGAAAAATAGTTAAATAAGAATGATCAAGAGCTGATTAAAAAGAAAAAAAATCTCTTACAGACAGGACAAAATATTGGCATTTCCTTTATACAAAGTCCAGAAAAAGGAAAAGAAGGGCAAAGGAGTGGGTATAAAAGGTAAAATTCAGAAAAATAAAATAAGAGAAAGAATATTAAAGGGACAATGAGATAACTATAGATTGATTCACATACCAGAAAAATACTAAAATACCCTAAATGGAAGAGAAACAATATAGAGTCAGAAGAAGAATGGAAACTGAAAACATTGTAAGTTAAGAAATAAGGAAGTTTAAGGAGTGCCCCCCATAATTAAGAAATATCACATACATGAATTAAAATACAAAGAGGAAGTACAAATAGTTAATAATTCAGAGGTTTCTGAAAGTTGGGAAATATTGGAATTAGGTGTAAAATTTCTAAATGACTTTCCAAGGAGAGAATACTTTAGGGGTCTTCAATGAATAAAGCAGGGGATAAAGCTTTATAAGTGTGAGCTTATGACAAATACAAACATGTAGAACCTGGGAAGAGATGAGTTTTAACGGGAAGATTCATTGTAGATATGAATCACATGAAGAATAGATGGATTACTGAACATCAATGGATCTCTTCTCAACTTCCCTCATCTCTCAGAAAAAGAAGGGAAATTTGTCTCATACAAAAAAGGACTTAATTGACAGGGGGGCATTTTTTTACTACATATCAACAGTTAAGGATCTGGAGCTAAATTGAAAGTGACTAAGAAACAAGTACTTAAATTCAGTGCATAGGCTCAGGTAACCCCCACAACTGAACCCAGTAAACCTAACAAGAACTAGGAGATACTGTTGGGAGGGGAGTTTGAGAAAATGTTACTAGTAGCAATACCGTTAAAGATTTCTAATCAGGCAGAGGCAGCAAAATCAAAAGTTCTCACGGCAAAAAGAAAACTGATAGAGCTTTATGGAAGATGAGCAAATCTCTCATTCCTCGGGGGGGAAGATATTAAAGATGATCATGGAAAAAGAAATTCAGCTCATGTTTCAAGATAGAAGATTATGAGGATACAGTTTTTTGTTTTTTGTTTTTTTAATGATACCAAGAAAGTCCTCAAGGGGAAATATAAATTATAAGTCTTTACAAAGCAAAATAGATATTTCCATGTACAGATATGATTAATGGAAGGCCATAATAGAAAAGCAAAGATAATAGCGCTTTAAAAGAAACCAAAAAATGAGAGTAGATATGCAGAGTGAGAAATTGATGAATGAAAAAAGAGCAAAACAGAAAAAAATCTATGACCTGTCAACAATCAGGGCATAGAAGAAGACACAAGAGGGTTTTGATACATTTAAATAACCCAAAAGTAGATTAATATGTTGCCAAAATGAAGACTGCAAAAGGGGGGATCATTACAGAACTATTTCAAAAGCAAGAAAAAATAGATTCATAATAAACATAAAAACATAATATTTATAAAACATTATATAAAGAAAAACTCATCTCTTCCCAGGTTCTACATTTTTGTATTTGTCACAAGCTCACACTTATAAAGCTTTTTTCTCTGCTTTATTCATTGAAGACCCCCGAAGTACTCTCTCCTTGGAAAGTCTTTTAGAAATGAGTTTAAACAAGTAATGTTTAAAACATTGTTTGTAGTGGAGATTTTTATTTAACTTAATCAAATTGTAGAGAAAGGTAACAAAAAATAAAAGTAGTACATGAATAATGAAATTAATAAGATAAATTAAGGTAAACATTGCAGTCAACATTTCACAGATAATGCATGCCCATTTCAATTAGTGTATGGACTGTTTACCCCAAATGACAATATTCTAGCATCCAAAACAGGCTATAAACTTAAGCAGCAGATTTTTTTTTTTTAATGTGACAGTGCAGTAAATCAAAGCTCAAATAATTTAAAATTATTAGAAAACAGCCTCCTATATTAACTCAGGGCCAAATCTAAACCAGTAATATAAATATTAGCTGTTTAGAAAACAAGAACGCAACATATCAAAATAATTTACAAGTGAACAAGGCAATAATTATGGTTAAATTAATAACGTCAGTGATCAAATTCTAAAAAGAGAAAATGAAATCAGTGTGGAAGAGAGAAAATAATCGTGGGAAATAGAAAGACACAAATTTTATGATTAACACATTAGACATGTGTATTATATATTAGGTTGATGCAAAAGTAATTGTGGTTTGGACTATGAATTTTAAATCATTACAACTAGGCTCAAACACATCTTTAATAATCAAAATAGACCCCATTACAATCAACACACTGTTGCCAATGAGAAATAAATTTGTTTATTCCTGTAGCATAAAAATTTTGGCTTCAGGATATGACAAACACTTGGAAAGTATTATATATGTAGTGTGTGTGTTTTGTGTGTGTGTGCACATGTGTGTATAAGCCATCAAAATAATGCAATCAATAAATCTAAGGGTTATTTATTTTAAAGAAATAATTAAAACAGACAAATCTCTTAAAATTTCATTTAAAAATAAAAAATAAAATTCCAATAAGAAAATGAGCATAACATATGAAAACAGGTTTTTCTTTATGATAAAAATTATATACATAAATAATTATAAATTTGGAAATGTCAATAAAATAGATGATTTTCTCCTAAACTGCAAAATATCATATTAAAAATCCTTGCTCCTCCAGCTGCCACTTCTTGCCAGGGCCCACCCTCATGGCTGGGCAAACAAGATGGCACCCCACTTGGCAGCCAGTATCTGCCACAGGTTGTGCAGGAGGGGCCAAAGGAGGAGGGGACAGGGCATGGGTCAGTATGTGGGGAAGGGGATGTACAAAGCCAAGGCCTGCTCCTTCCTTGTGCTCAGAAGGCCAAAGCTGTTCACATCTGTGCTCAATCATCTGCTTCAAATTGAAGTAAAAGCCCCAACATCTAAAGAAAATTAAAAAAAAAAAGACAATAGAAAATTTAAATAAACCAAAAGGCAACAAACGCAGATATCATGTTGCCTACTACCACACACAGCAGAGAATATCATTTAAAAAAATGTCTGAACTGAATGATTCACTAAGATAATATTTCATAGATTTAAGAAACAGTTCCAACAATATAAATATCTTATACTGATAAAAGAAAATGATAATAAGTGGCCTGATTCTGTACCAGAGAGTGTTTATTTCATAATTCAAGGTTAGCTATTTAAAACAGAATTTCTGCTTCCATGTGTTAGATATTTGTCCTAAAAACCATGCCAAGAAATTTTCCTACACTATCACAATTAATTTAAATATCATGAGCATCCAAAACAGTAATCACAAATTGTAATGCCAGACAAGTAATATTAATGAACAGGGTGATACTTGGCACAGAGGCAGCTGCCTCCCCTGGAAAGGCACCAAGTCCTGGCCCACCCAGAGAGGCAGCCACTCCTCACCTCGGACAGATTGCTGCCTTTCAGGAATAGAATCCTAGCAGATGTTCTGTTTATTTTTAATTTTTGTCATCCATCAATTTTTAAACATCGTCCTAGAAGATTATTAAATATCTTGCCACAGGTCATAAGAAACATATATGCTGCAAAACTGTAGGCCACTCTTCCAACTTTTGTTCTAAAGAAACAAAAAGGGGGGGGCATTTCTGAAGATACAGATAAGATATTAAAATGCATCTAAAAAGAATAAGTGGAATATTTCTAACCTGATAAGGACTATCTAAATATGTGTACACCAAGTGAAAAGCGCAGTCAGGAAGCTTCATTTAAAGTGATAACCAGAAAATAATAAATTATTTTCTTTTGTCAATTGAACATTTACAAAAATAAATCATGCATTTGAGCACAAAAAGAACACATTTTTTTAAATAAAAGCACGACTTTCATAGTCTACTTCCTCTAATAGAATTAGAAACAAATAACAAAATGATAATAATCCTTAATCCTAAATTGAAGCAGTACCCTGAACCCCATAAAAGCATCGATGTAGTTATGATTTTATGATTAATAAAAAACAATAAAAAAAGAAGTATCATGCTCAAAAAAATTATAAACAAAAATTAACAAATTCTTAATCACTTAAAAATTAAAAATAACTCCAAGATCAAAAAGGAAAACAAATGGAGATTATAAACCACCTAATAATAAGTTTTAAAAGAAAGCTTAATACTGAAAAATAGTTTATTCTATATTCAATGGAATATAGTCATGTACCATGTAACAAGGTTCTGGTCAATGAAAGATTGCATGAAGGATGGTGGTCCCATCAGATTATAATACTGTATTTTTACTACATCTTTTCTGTGTTTAGATATATTTAGATATACAAATAGCATTGTGTTCCAATTGCTACAGTATTCAGTGCAACAACTTGCTATGCATATCTTTTTGTTTGTTTTTTGTAGCGATGGGGTTATCACTATGTTGCTCAGGCTGGTCTCAAACTCCTGGCCTCAGGTAATCCATGTTAGCCTCCAAAAGTGCTGGGATTACTGGCATAACCCACAACACCAGGCCTGTATTTTTAACTTTAAATGCCTCTATTCTTGAATTTAAAAAGTTTGAACACAAACATGTCCTCATGAAAAAAAAAAAAAAGAAGAAGAAGGTGAGGCGAGACCTAGAAAGAATTAACAAATTAAAGGTTAAAATTGATGAGAAATCTTTATATTAGTACAAAAGATATTACATGCAGCTGAAGAGTGACAAATTTCTAGGAAAAAAAATATCATTTGCCAAAATTGGCCCAGAAGATTTAAAAGTTCAATAGAAGATACTGGAAAAGTGATTAAAGGATTACAATTTTTTTTTTTTTTTTTAAGTGACAGGCCCAGATAGTTTAATACCTGCAAACTGCAAACTCGAATGGGAAAACCAAAGACTAATCATTTCAACTGAAATGGATCTAAAAATATTTCTTATGAAAGTCTGTTGCTTTCTGTACTTTTAAGAATGCATTTTGTCTCGTTTTGAAAATACAATTAAATCTCTCTCCACTGAATTATAGGGGAAGAACATGATCAGATCTTTACATCTTTACTTTTTTAAAATGCCCTAAATGAATGGAATCAAGGCAAAGAGACCTTCCACACATTCCCGATCACATCCGCCCATGAACTCACCCTTGGTCCTACATTCTCCTGCCTTCTCACTTACCCACGCTTTCTTGTCATGCTAAAGAGCATCACCTCCACTCGCACCTCACACCACGATCCCTTTTGCCTCCTTAAGGCCGTAAGGGATTGTCCCAAGAATTTTCTCCTATCTCTCCTCCATCGACAATTTTTCTACTTCTCCAGGATCATTTCTGTCAACAGAAAGCTTATGCTTCTTTTCCCTGTCTAAATTAAAAAGATACGTGTGTGTGTGTGTGTGTGTGTAATGTGTATAGACACTTATTCATCTAGAATGAATGAATACTATCCACTCCATCACTATCCCAGTTTCCTCCTCCTCCTTTTAGAACATAATCTTCTACAGAGCTGCCTTCAGTTTCTCTCTTCCCATTCTTCCCCGAATCTGCTCCACTGACGCCCTTGGCTCCAACACGTCACAGAAATTACCCTCCAGAAGTCACTAGGGACCTAAGGCCGATGGCCAATCTGCAGGCTTCATTTTATTTGATCTGTTAGAATCATTTGACATACTTGATCACCCTGCCTTCTTGAAATACTTTTCTTTTTTACTTGGCTTCTAGAACTCCTCACAGCTGGTTCTTCTTTGTCTCTGGTTATTTCTTCTCAGTTTCTTTTGCTAGTTCTTCCTTGCCTGTGCCACTTCCAAATGCTGGTGTGCTCCAACATTGGACTTCTTCTCACCTACAGTCATCCCATTGTGATCTCCTTTGGTCTCCTTAAACACCGCGTATAGGCTCATGGCTCCCAAGCCTGTGTCTCCAGCGCAGATCTCATTCCTGAACTCCAGAGGATCCACCTGCCTAGTTGACATGTACATCTGGTAATTATAAATTATCTCACTTTCAACATTCATAAATTGGACTCTTAATAGTTCTCCCTTACCTCAAACCTGATTTTCTTACAGTTTTCTTATCTCAATTAATGGCTGCTCCTCTGAGTAAAGCCGGGGTGGCAACCCTGCCTCCTTTCCTAGCAACCGTATCTGAGCTACCAGCACATCTTGGCAGTTCCAGCTTTGAAACATATCAAGATCCAGCTAATTCTTCCCCCACTACTGCTATCGCCTCAGTTGACACTTGTCTTTCCTCTCTTCTGGGTGTTCGAAACAGCCTTCTAACTGGTCTTTTTTGCTTCCATCTGCATCTTGCGTTAGTCAATTCTCAACACAGCCCTGTGACAGTCCTATTAAAACATCAGTTATATCATGTCACTTCTCTGCTCAAATCCCAACAATGGCTCTCCATTTCATATAAAGAAGAAACAGAATGCTTACAAAGACCTGCACAATTCTATTTTCCCCAAATCTCACTCCTCCCTAAATCTTCTCTGACCTCATCTCCAACTCTCTTGCCCCTTGTCCCCTCCTCAGATGTGTCAGACACAATCTCACTTCAAGGATGCTGGACTTGTTGTTCCCTATACGTGGAATGCTCTTGACACAGCTGGCTACCTCCTTCCCTTTCTGCAGCTATTTACTCAAATAACATCACCTTCTCCGAGAGGCTATTCCTGGCCTTCCCTGCTTCATTTTTTCTACCTTTACACTCAGTGGTATATAATATCCCATGTCCATTACCGATTTATTGTATTGATTATGTCTATTTCAACAGAATGTAACTGTAGAATGTTGTCCTTTTTTTTTTGAAATAGTGTCTCAAGCTGTTGCCCTGAGTAGAGTTCTGTAGCATCACAGCTCACAGCAACCTCAAACTCTTAGGCTTGAGTGATTCTCTTGCTTCAGCCTCAGCCTCAGCCTCCCAAGTAGCTGGGATTACAGGTGCCCACCACAACACCTGACTATTTTTTTGTTGTCGTTGTTGTAGTTGCCATTGTTGTTTTAGCTGGCCCAGGCTTGGTGTATGTGGCCAACGCCCTACCCACTGAGCAACAGAATGTTGTCTTGATTCACTACTAAGACTTTAGCATCTAGAATAGTCCCTGGAACATAGCCAGTATTGTGGAGTGTTGTTCAGTTTTTTATGGATAAGTAAGTAGCTCCTTTAATTAGTAAGTCAAGATTTTGCATGCAAATATACTTCTAAAATAAATGATAGATATATAAAATACTGATCTTTCTTATACCATGAACTATCTCAAAAACATTTTCTAAATAATTTACAAAGTGCTAATTTTATCTCAGTTGTTACATAAATCAGCACATATTCTTAATTTGTGACGGAATTGGGAGCTTTTAATATTAGCTAATGAGCTTCATTCTTTTAAGCAGAGTGGTTTCTTGGGAGGTTTGCTGATTTAAAAAAGAGAGAGAGAGAGATGAATACCTGAACTGCTTTGTTAAACACTCACTACGTACAAGGCGCAGTGCTAAACTAGCTTCTCACTCAGAGTGAGAGCCAGGCCTTGGTCATACTGTGACAAAGGTATTGGAATGTCATTCTGAGTGGTCTCCTGGTCACCATCTCTTCCTCTCTATGTGTGCATTTAACTTGCTTCCAGATCAATATTCCTGATGCAGATTTCTAGTTATGTCATTATGTTGCTCAGAAATTGTCACAGCGCCCCTTTTCCTCCTAAAATGATATTGAATGTCATAAAACAGTTGTTAAGGCCTCTATAGTTTAATTGCAACCACTTTTTCTATATTATTTCTTAATATTTTTCTACCCTGCTCTCAAAGGGATTGTTGTGCTAACCACTCTCTCTGACATTTTCCACCTCCTTACCCTGCTTCCTAACGTTCTGGAATCTGAAAGATTTGTTTAGAGCTCATGTCCAGGCTGGAGCAGTTTTATGATCGGCACAGACAATGGTGGTATTTTGTGCCCTCTGATCTGGGCCCTAAATTTTTATTGAAGTAATTCAGATTACTTTTCTTCCTTTTCATATTCGAGTTGCTGTGTGAGCTTACACTGAGTTTATATTGAACTACATACTACAAGTTTCATTTATATGTCAAGCTAGTTTCACACATTCTTAGCAAGATTTGTGAACTCATTGCAACTCTATGCCTTTGGCCATCTTAATCACTGCCTTTCCTTTTGAAAATGAAATATCTCCTGATTATAGCATCTCCTCTCCACTTCTGGTACCACGTTAGCCCTTGCACCCCTAAGCCCTTCATGAAACAAGCAGAGAGAGAGAGAGGATGCGAGAGTGAGAGAAAAGGAAAGAGCACCATTCCTTACACGTGGAATGATGTTCAGCTGCCTCCTCCTTCCAAACTATTTCCTATAGAGCTAGTAAGGAGAAAAAATCATTCTCAAATCAAATCTAATGATCACATCTCTCCTGAGACAAAATCTCCTCCCTGGCTCCCCACGGCCTTCATGGTGGCCTGAGATCTGATGTGATACATCCCCCATCATCATCTGCAGCCTGTTTTTCCTCTCTCATCAGCAGACTGTTTTTCCTCTCTCATCAGCACACAGCTTGCAAGCTCTGTCTCTGGCCTTTGCACACGTATCTTTCTGGGCTGACAGCATCATTTCTCAGCTTCTCCTCCTGGCTTATTGTAATTCCATTTTCAAGACTCAGGTCTGGCCCCTTCTAAGGATCCCTCTTTGGCACCCCTGGAGTAGAATGTGCAGGTGCCCTTGCTCCCCTGTTCCAGTGGCACCATGTTCACCTCTGACATGATGCTCATGATGACACTTTGAATGGCCTTTCTTTCTCCCCAAATGTAGGCTTTGAGCTCCTCAAGACCAATGAGATTATAGTTCATCTCTGCAACACTAGTGCTAAGAACCGTGCCTGGTATTTCTATAAGTTTATATTGCCAATAAAATTATACCTGATTTGTTTGTATGTTTATTCAAGAAGATTCCTGGGCAAGATAAAAAGGAAGAAAGAATGTGCTAAAATTCAATTTAAGCAAAAGCAAGGTTTTAGCTTTCTCATCTTGTAACTAAGGTAATGGGCACTTAAACTTTGATACAGTTTGTCATCCCATTACTGAAGGTGACTATAAGTAAAGCTGTCATTAAGATTATTTTAATTTACCTTCATCATAAGAATAAAAATAAAACAGGCACAAATAATCTATCATAAATAGATCTATGATTCCCTGGGCCCCAATTGTTTGAAATAAGCACTGTTTTTTCTAAAAATATCCAATGTCCTCAATACTACTATGAAATCAATATATAATTGCCTACACATTCATATGAATGGTAAAATGTAACTATAGTCCAGAAAGTAGAAGGGAAGAAAAGAGAGAGGGGAAGGGAGAGGGGAGGGGCAGGAGATAGGGTATTTAGGGGGACCTCACCTAATGTGCATAATGCAATGGTACATTTAAAAACTATTAAGAAAAGAGTATAATTGTCTTACCACAACAAATAAGTAAGCGAGGTAATGGATGTGCTAATCCGTTCAATGTAAGCAGTTCACATTGTATATCAAATCAATACACTGAACCCCATAAATGCATCAATGTACACAGTTATGATTTAATAAAAAAAAACCAAAAACCTGGACCCTCCAAAATCCCAAGAGCCAAAAAACGAAACAGGAAGAGGGAGAGAGAAAGAAAATTGGAGGTATTTAGATCCTCATTTTCTTTCTTTGACAAATTAGTGCTTCAAAGACAACTGAGCACTGCCCTTCTGTCGTGGCTGTCCTGGGTATTACTCAAAGCCAATAATCAGGCCTGGAGCAGCAGCTCACACCTACGATCCTCGCACTCTGGGAGGCTGAGGCAAGTGGATTGCTTGAGCTCAGGAGTTCCAGAATAGCCTCAGCAAGAGTGAGATCCTGTCTCTACTAAAAATAAAAAAAATTAGCCGGACATGGTGGCAGATGCCTGTAGTCCCAGCTACTTGGGAGACTAAGGCAAGAAGATCAATTGAGCCCAAGAGTTTGAAGCTGTTGTGAGCTGTGACATCATGGCACTCTGGCCTGGGCTACAGAGTGAAACTATCTCAAAAAACCAAAAAAGTCAATAATCAGGAATAGGTTTTACTGGAATGAGGGAGCTGTATAGTTTCTGAAAGATTTCTGAAGATTTCTAATGCCCTTTTTCTGTGAAGGTTTAAATCTATAGTCAGAGGTCATCTCTGAACGGTCCACCCATTTAAAAATCTATCATGATTAAGCCCCAAATACACTTAAAATCATGAAGAGCTCCTATGTTCCACAACTTTCACCTTACTTTCCTAATTCGTAAATTGACCAAAAGATACTAACCTTTACTACTAACCATTTTATTACCGGGTTATGTCAGCAAATGTGTGTGTCTATGGTTGTTCTAACAAATCTAAAAATACATTTCTTATCGGAAACACAATTAGAGTCACCTTTCTCTTGCAGTGCCCAGGTAATTATCAATTGATTAATCTGTATATATTTAATGATTTGACTCCTTATTTCTGTAAAGAAGCAGAAAACGGTTTTAAAATCTAAGATAGCTGTGACTTCATTACTTGTTGCAAAATAGAATTTATTTTATGTGATAGAGCCCTACTGGGAAGTGCTAACATGAAAAATTACCATTACACACAATCTACCAAAATGAACAGTTTAATTAGATTTAGTGATAGTAGCATTTTCAAATGCTATTTATATTTATATCCCTAATTAAAATTAGTATGTACTTGATACTTCTTGACTTTTTTATGTCTCTTCTGTGGTAACATAACTTCTATATGCATTTTTAAATTACAGAATGTTTGTGATAGGCAATGGGTGAATGTATTTTATTGTGAGCCCAAGCTTGGGCTATGTGGTTCTTCAAAATACTGACTATGTTACATTCTATATTTCAATTTATTTTTGTTTTAATTTTAAATGTGTCTGGAGTAACTGCTATGGGTTGTTGGTGTGAATGCCGAGGCTACAGAGAGACAGCCTGGTAGCCTTCAGGGATTAGCTCGCTCCTGTAATGTTAAGAAAAGGGGGGCAAGAAACAGACTACACAGCATGGGATGGCATGTAGCAAAGTTCTTTATTCGGGGGTCTGATTTTATACACTTCTAGTCACATACACACTTAATCTATCATCTGTTAATTTCACCATTACTTCATTTTACCTATCTGAAATTAACTTGTAAGGAAATATCCTGTTACCATGTCAATACAATCACTTCTGCAGTAACCATTCTTTTCTAGACACTGACTAATCTCTTGAGCAGGTATCTAAATAAAGATCAAAAAGAAGAAAACAGCCACAGGGGAACAGAGTTAATGGAAGAGTACCTTTAAGCATTCACTCAGTTTACCCAACATGAAGTAATGACTGTGTTTCTCAACAGGGCAGAACACCTATAGACCTCTGACAATATGTTTTTAACATATGTCAACCCTCTGGCCCATATCTCTGAGGAGAAGCGGCATGCCCTTCGACCTCAGGTTTGATGGGGTGCACAACTTCAGAGAATCAGCTTGTAGAATGTTAACCCCAGACAAGCCAGCTCTGTGTGTGCCTCAGGGGGGCCCAGGTTCCTTAAGCCTCTTCAAGAATAGCAAGCCGTTTTTAACTCATACTGAGTTCACTTTGTTTGCTTGATGTAGGATATGTTTATTTCTAAATATTATCCTACAATGGTTTCACCATAATGTAATACTTTATGTCTCCAACTAGGAAAAATTATTAGGGAGCGAACAGTTTGTTTATGTAGAGAAAAAAGACAGGAGTAAGAAAGGATAGGAGGATGGGTGGATGAGATCCCAGAAAGCTGCTATGTGACATCATAGCTCACAGCAACCTCAAATTCTTGGGCTCAAGAGATCCTCTTGCCTTAGCCTCCTGAGTGGCTGGAACTACAGGAGCATGCCACAACACCCAGCTATTTTTAGAGATGGGGGTCTCACTTTTGCTCAGGCTGGTCTTAAACTCCTGAGCTCAAGTGATCCACCCTCCTCCATCTGCTTCGGCCCCCCAGAATTCTAGGATTACAGGTGTGAGCTACTATGCCTGGCCATAGGAAAAATTTTAATGAAGGCCTTGTAAAAGTGACCTGTAAATGGTCTTGATAAAAACAAAATTTTTAACTTAAATGACATTAAATAATAGCTACAATGTCTAGAATATTTGTTCCATATCAGAAGGTGTGGTATGTTCTTTACGTAAGTTATTTCCAACTCTTGTAATAACATAATATTTTTCCCATTTGCTGATAACAAAACTGAAGCACCGAGTTAAGTAAACCGTTCAAGGTCAGTGAGTGCAAGTAGCTAGGCCAACATTCAAATTCATTTCTGGGCTTTTATTTTAACACAAGGTCTCCTTAAGATACCACAAATTCATATATTACCTCTTATTGTCTTATATTCCCAGACTCAAGAAAGACAGAGGCCATGACCAAGCCATATCAGTCTAGTTTTCCTGTCTGGTCCATATCAGAACATATGTTGAAATTGCCCTAGTTCTCAGGGTTAGAAATCACTATATCATTTTGTTAGTAATTTTCCTTTATTTGACTTCTAGCAAAAGCTCTCTCTAAAGCCAAGGCCAATAGTTTTTCTCTAATGACTTAGAGGAAGAGTAGCCGTAGGCTATGCTGAGAACTGCAAGTTGACGTATCATCTTTTTCTTAGTTCCACGGTTGATACCCAACAGGCAGTTTCCACTGGCCTCGTGGGCACAAATATGGTAATTGTTTCCACTCTACAAGAAGAAACACTGATAACGATATTTGGCTATTTTCTAATGCTGTGAATGCAATTTTTAAGCAATTATAAAAGTATATGCATATTTATTAAAATGTACTCTTTGCACCAAAAACAAAATATTTTTGAGCAAATTTAGTGGCCATCAAATGTATTTAACAATGAAAATGGGATATGTTAAAGCTGCTGAGAACCTCCATAGTTTGAGAAATTGTGAGAATATATAATTAATAGTTTGTAACAGAAAACAGTTAATACATCTCTTAACTAGGAATTACAAAATTTAGTGTAAGGGCTGAGTTCAGTGGCTCACACCTGTAATCCCAGAACTCTGGGAAGCCGAGTTGAGTGGATTGCTTGAACTTAAGAGTTCAACACCAGCCTGAGCAACAGCAAGACCCATCTCTACTAAAAATAGAAAAACTAGCTGGACATCTTGTAGTCCCAGCTATTCAGGAGGCTGAGCAAGAGGATTGTTCAAACCCAAGAGTTTGCAGTTGCTATGAACTATGACACCATGGCACTCCACCCATGGCTACAGAGTCACATTGTCTCAAAAAAAAAAGATTTAGAGTAAGATTAATAGTCCAGTACCTGGCCATGATTTTAGAACCTGAGGATAAGACCTTATTAGTTCAATGAAATAGAACTCTACTTCCAGAAAGAGTCCAGTTTAATAATTCCTGAAGAAAGTATAGCTAATATCACCTTTAATAATTAGAGTTCATTTTTATTAACACAGTGATGAAAAGATAAACACTCCTTCTCATCTTTGGCCTCATCTTTGTTCCTCACTTTCTGCCTTTGCTCCTCTTTGACAGGTTTCTAGCCAACACCACTTTCAGAGGCCTCAGTGGTTCCATCGAAGTAAAAGGTTCCACCATCATCAGCTCAGAAAACAATTTTTTCATCTGGAATCTGCAACATGACCCCATGGGGAAGCCAATGTGGACCCGCTTGGGCAGATGGCAGGGGGGCAAGATTGTCATGGACTATGGAATATGGCCAGAGCAGGCCCAGAGACACAAAACCCATTTTCAACACCCAAGTAAGCTACACTTGAGAGTAGTTACACTGATCGAGCATCCATTTGTCTTCACAAGGGAGGTAGATGATGAAGGCTTATGCCCTGCTGGCCAACTCTGTCTAGACCCCATGACGAATGACTCTTCTATACTGGACAGCCTTTTTAGCAGCCTCCATAGCGGTAATGATACAGTACCCATTAAATTCAGAAAGTGCTGCTATGGATATTGCATTGATCTGTTGGAAAAACTAGCAGAAGACATGAACTTTGACTTTGACCTCTATATTGTTGGGGATGGAAAGTATGGAGCCTGGAAAAATGGGCACTGGACAGGGCTGGTGGGTGACCTCATAAGTGGGACTGCCCACATGGCAGTCACTTCCTTCAGTATTAACACCGCACGGAGCCAGGTGATAGATTTCACCAGCCCTTTTTTCTCCACCAGCTTGGGCATCTTAGTGAGGACCCGAGACACAGCAGCTCCCATCGGAGCTTTCATGTGGCCACTCCACTGGACGATGTGGCTGGGGATCTTTGTGGCTCTACACATCACTGCCATCTTTCTCACTCTGTATGAATGGAAGAGCCCCTTTGGAATGACTCCCAAGGGACGGAATAGAAGTAAAGTCTTCTCCTTTTCTTCAGCCTTGAATGTCTGTTATGCCCTCTTGTTTGGTAGAACGGTAGCCATCAAACCCCCAAAATGCTGGACTGGAAGGTTTCTAATGAACCTCTGGGCAATTTTCTGTATGTTTTGCCTTTCTACATATACTGCAAACTTGGCTGCCGTCATGGTAGGTGAGAAGATCTATGAAGAGCTTTCTGGAATACATGACCCTAAGGTAATACTTCCTTTTACTCTAGTTCTTTCTGTTGCTCATTGTAACTCCATACGTTGTGTCATATGTTGTAGTGTGTCTGTGTTCTTCCATCTAACACAAGAATATTCTCTCATCCAACTGAAGAGACTAGTCTAAAATCCTGTGTACTAAATGCTATTAAATGAAACAAAATGAATAAGAAGGTTCAAAGGTGTTTTTTTACCAGAGAATGTCTTTCTGGTAGAAATGTCTATTCAACTTTTCCTTGTGTTATGTGAACATCAGATAGAATGGCTAACAGGGAATAGTCTTATAAGGCATTTTTATCCAAAACGGCCCTTAAGAACTGATGAATTACTTCTCTTGGGAATTAATGGAAATAAATGGGGGGTTGGTTATATTTTAAATAGTGAATAATTTTACCCATTTAGAAACATGATAAAATGTAAAGAACTAATATTTTAGTATAAGTGCCCAAAGTCAGATTCTAGGAAACTCAGTAGGTATGGAGGAAGCCATAGGAACTGAGGTAATAAGATTAGCTGCACAGCTGGCCATCTTCAGTTAGAAGGGGAAGCCAGCAGTCCTAGAACATCCAAGAAAACTCTATTCAGACTGCCTTTGCTCTCGTAGACATCCAACCCTAAGAGTGAAAAGGAGAGGGGCATGGAGTTCAGGTAAACAGGTAAAGCAGTGGTGATACTCGGGTAAGTACAGCCAAGAGTCATGTCTGCATTCTTACTGGATTAAACTATGGCCCTTGTCAGTGACTTGGGGTCCCATGCAGTGGAATTAGAGAGGAGGGGGATGTCAAGGCAATTGGAAGGGAACTCAAGAGAATAGTGAAGTCCTAATGGGGAACAGAATGAACATCTCAAGCAGAAGTGCATTTTGATGTGTAGATACATCTAGAAGAGATTGGTGAAAGCTTTAACTCAATGAGAACACTCAAGACATAACAGTCCAAGACACACCAGGACATACCATGTTTAACGCAACTCAAGCTAAGTAGAGCCTTTCAAATTGTAAAACACTCCCAACGCCTTTTGAAAGTCCCTTGTCACACCAAGTCTCAATGTATTGAACCATTTTACTATAAATTTCTATGAACATTTAAAGTTAATTTCATACAACATGAAGGAATAGGACATTTGTAACTAACTTTAGCAAATGATAAAGTAGCCCAGAGGGCTGGTGGCAGCTTTAGAGAATTCTCATCGATGGCTTCTATTTACGATATAAGTTCTGTTTTGCAAGCAATAGAACTTACAAAATTTGACCCCTATACTGCAAACTTCCTGAGAAGTGATGTGAACCTCAAGAGAGGATTTAGCTACAATGCCTCACTGACTAAGCAAGGAATTTTGTTGCTTTTTAATGAATATTTGGGGCTTTATGTTATGAGCTAAAATTCAGTGAACACAAATAAACTCATTTGCATAAATAAATGTATCATCCTAAAGAGAGATGCTGGTGATGCTTCAGCATCCACATTCTACACCAGCATTAGCAGCCTCTGTTTATTCTTTGTCCCGATAGTCCTGTAAATCTCCTGAAGATTCGCAGTCTTGCTAAAGAATTACTCAGACTTTTTATGAGAATCTCACCAAAGTGACTCCCAAGTTATAAACTCAGTCCAATCTAGTACCAATAAACAACCTAACACAGGCCTGTGGTGTTGCAGATTCCAGACCATTATCTTATATAAAAAAAAAAAAAAAACTGAACACAATCCTAAGTAGAGTTTCATTTATCAGAACTGAGGATTGCCAAAATCCAGTCATGGATGCCGTGAGTAAAAAACATGAAATGGTGATTATACTAAAGAATTAAAAAGAAAATCATAAATATAAACTATACAATGTAGTAAAACTATTTTTAAGCACAAATAAATGATCATTCTATCTCCAACTCCACCAGAAAAGAGATAAAATTTGTAGAAATTTAACCCAGCCACAAGACAAAGTCAGAGAACTAGACCAAGTCAACATTGCATTACAATAAGTTCGTTCTTAATGAACTTAGACAAGCCTAAATCTAACCCATTTTCAATTTGAGATAATAAATGAATTTCCACTAAGATTCTCAACAATGCATATACCTGTACTAATGTTGTTTTTATCTTAGAATGTCTCACTTCGAGGTTTTTGTTTTCCCATAAAAAGATGTCTAGAGTACTTGGCTAAGCAATACTTACTGGACTTTTGGAGAATAAAGTTAGTGATGGAGTTTTTTGATTTTCATCACATATGTAGGATTATTTAGACTACATAATGTCCTCGATCTTCCACAGAGAGATAAAATTAAAATGATTTCCATACCTTTTCAGTCACTCAGTATCTATTCTTAAATATACTTGTGTGAGTGCTTTTCTCTCCTGCCAATGCTGAGTCCCTTGAGGAGGAATATACCATTTTCTTACACTGAGGGATGTGGAGAAATTCAGAGGTTAATAAGTCAAATTATTTGATTTCAATCTAGTAGGAAGAAGAGGCTTAAACAAAAGAAGAAGCAGCTTGAAAAGTTATAAATATGCCAAAATGTAGAAACAGAAGAAGAACTGTTAAAAGTTCAAGGAAAGGCCGATCACCTTCAACTCAGTACATCAGGGGAAAGCTTAATTAACAAGGTAAAATTCATGCTTATTATCAAAGAATAGTCAGAATTTGAACATATGTATCAGGAAAGAAGAAATTATCCTTCCAGTAGAGGAGCAGAATTAACTACTTGGAGATGAAAAGTATAAAGCACACTTAAGATGTCATGAAGAATTCAATTTAACAACAGTATACATTACAGGAAGGGAAGGAGGTAAGATCCAAGTCAAGAAAAAAATAAGTTTAGTTGAGGCAAGAGAGAATCTTTAATGTCAAGCTAAGAAAAGTGAACTTCAGTAGAGATCTACTGTGATCTTGAACAATGGAGCAATGCAGCGTAGCGATCTCCATGTGACATGACAGTTCTGCAGGGGCAGGCAAGCAAGAGAAAGAAAATCAACAGAGTTGAAGTTACAGCTGCAATCACTGCTAGAGAGAAGAAAGGATCCAGGAAATACAGGGGTGATCGAATGAGTAGGACCTGGCAATTAGTTGGATGGGAGAGATAACAAAGACTCCTACCTACAAAGCTATAGGACTGAATATCTGAGAAGACGATAGCCCCATTAAGGAAGCAGAAAAGACAGTTTGTAGGTGAGAAAATACAGAGACCAGTTCAGTTTTATTAATGGCATTTTAAAGAAACTTAGTAAATGTAGAATATAAATGTCTTAATGCAATAACTAAGAAAATGCCAGGAAGGTTATGTTAACCAGTGTGATGAAAATGTGTCAAACTGTTTATAAAGCCAGTGTATGGTGCCCCATGATCACATTAATGTACACAGCTATGATTTAATTATATATATATATATATATATATATATATATATATATATATATATAAAATAAAATCAAGTCTATTTTGAACATTCAGGTGAAATCCAGCAGGCATTTAGGAACAGGAGTGAGATTGAAGCCAGTAGGAATCCTAGGTGGGAGGCAATGCTATGTATTAAAGCCCTAGGGGGCGTCAGATCCCCAAGGGAGAAGGTGATAGGGAGGAAATTGCTGTTTGAAGGAAAGCAGCAGGAAGAAGGAGTCCCAGGGTATGGGAGTATGGGATTTACAGAGGGAGGATGCGAAAGATAAAGAGGTAAGGATGCCCTGTTGCAGTCACCCAGGCCCATGAACGCCACTCTGTAGACTGGGTGTTGATTTTCTGAGAAGACTGGGGTCAGCCTGCCTGCCTGCTGTTTGCCAGTGTTTATCAGAAAGGATAGAAGGAGCTCCGGGCAAGGACCATGAGAATCAGTGTGGGGGGTGTGTCTCTGTGTGTGTGTTTTAAGGTCTGATGAAACTAAGTTTATATGATTTAATTTTTTCCTGTATGTTTCAAAATTTCATTTTCCTTTTTCAAATTCATACTGATAACATTTTAGTTCAGATGAGGGAGAACATTTTATGTACATAGAAGTCAGAGATCTCTGTGAATCTTTTGGGACATTTATTGGAAGTTTTGCCATAAGCTGAAATATCCTCCAAATCTGAATGAGAAGTGACATTTTATAAGGAGTATTGGCCACACTCAGAAGACTCCTTTTCTCTTCACATCCTTCCATCCCCCTCATCTACTGGATATAGGATGGTTCATCATTTTCACACTGCGTGTTATAACTGTGTGCCCTAAAACTTTGAGAATAACAACTTCCAGACTACTCTAGAAGCATTTTTATCAAGAAATGTGGTCCAAGAAGTTGGTACCGTTAGCTCTTAGAAGTTGAGGCAACCCAAATCTGAAAAAGAGATGTCCCCAAAGTTCCATGTACTCTTTTCCTAAAATGACTCCTCTTTTTCATATAATATTTTAAATTATAATAACAGTGTTTTCTTATTTTTTGTGTGGTTTCTGTTTCTAGCCCCAAATTTTGGCTATTCTCTCACATTAGTCTTAGAATATAAACACCACTTCTGCTTCTCTGGGAGAACATGCTTGGATAAAAATCTGTGGACTTAAAAGGTAGGATTTGTGATATTCTGTGTTTAGACACAGTCTGTCTACATAACAGACTGCATAAGTGTAAGCCTGAGAGCAGATAACTAACAATGAACGTAATAGCTCCATTTTTCTTCTTGATCGTAATTGTTTAGCATGCTGGCTATACATTTAACACAATTAATAAAACTGTTAAGAATTAAAAGGATGAATATTTCATCACCATTTCAGGGCTGAGATTCATTGGCTTCAACAAACTACTTTGAATCAGAAATAAACTTAAAAGCAAAAGGCTGTGGAAGACAGATGAGCTTATGATTCACTGAATGTTGCAGCAGCTAAGGGAGGCTGAAATCTTTTTTCCTGATAGGGGGTCAGAGGAAAGAAATAATCTTGTTGCTGGCTGCTCCCGCAGATAACCCCAAGGGAGAGGAACTGGCCTGCTGTGCAAATGAAGTTCAAGAGGATGATTCTATCCTCGCTTAACTATTTTTGCCAGAATAATTTTTTCTACACTAAAAGTAATATGTGTAGCTTCTCGAAGCCTCTCACCAACTCATCTGAGAAACAAGCTCCATGCTTCAGAGTGGGTGTGCTTTTGAAGCATGAAAGCAAGAATTTATGAATGATGTATTTAATAGAGTTTATTGGGGTATTTCCCAACATAAAAAAAAAAAAAAAACTAGCACTACTCATTATAGCGGATGCTGAAAATAGGCAGCTGGAGGCAGGCACCCGTTGCCTCATCATTCAAAGTCATTTCCTTTTAGCATTTTGGTATTATATGATTGACATATGGATAGAAACTACAGTACTATTTTTATTCAGCAAGGTCCCCTGTTTGGTCTAAGGTCTAAAGCAGTGGTCCCCAACATTTTTGGCACGAGAGATCAGTTTCACGGAAGGGAGTTTTTCCACAGATGGGGGCAGTGGGGTACACATTGGATTCTCATAAGGAGGGGCAACCTAGATCCCTCATACACTCAGTTTATGGTAGGGCTCCTGTTCCTATAAAAGCTAATGCTCCCAGCTGCTGTGACAGGAGGTGGAACTCAGGCAGTGATGGGGACAACAGGGAGTGGCTGTAAATGCAGATGAAACTTGGCTGGCAGCGCCCCCTCAGTGCCACGGCCTAGGGACTGGGGACCACAAGTCTACAGAATCGATCTGGGCATTCTTAGAACCTTCCAGCCATTGGCATCTGCTCTGTTGGGATATGAGGCAAGACGAAAATCTCACTTCACAAATAAAGTTCACTGCAAAATAAATCTCCGTCTCCCCTCATAGAGCTGAACTGGCCTAGCGGAAAGAATACATGAGCAAGCAAGTGAACTATTTGCTTATTTTAATGGGCTTTCTAGTATTTCTCTCCAGCTTCTCTACCTTTATTCCTAGTATTTAATATTAAAAGAGAGAGAGAGAAAGAAAAAGAAAAAACTTCCTGGAGGGAACAGAAGGCTAGTAGCATTGTGGTACAGGAAAGTGACAGTATTGCTTTAGGAAAACAGTCCTGGTGAACATTTAAGCAAATATTAAAAACTAAATAGTCATACTGTAAAGGCAAGAACAAACTTGAACCAGAAATATTAAAACAAAGGACACTGGTGCAGCCCTGGTATGAAATGAGAAGCATTTCCCAAAATAATAAAAGCCACCTTTATTGATCTTTGTAAAACAAGCAAATGGCTGCCCAGTAAAACATATGAATTCATATAATAAAAGCTTGCCTGGAAGAAGGGGTTGGATGTTGTAACTAGAAGGCAAACAAGGCACTGACGGCGGGATCTGAGGTGAGAGGAAAGAAGGCTTGACCCCGCCAAGCCACTCACTTATTCTTTCTTTACTTCCTCCAATAATAGCACCTTCTGTTCCAGGCACCATGTAGGTGGCTAGAAATTTAAGAGGGAGCCAAATAAATGCTGCCCTTTCTACAAGGAATTTAGAGAGAAAGAAAGACATTAACGCAGACAGCCCATACATCAGCCAATGATTTAAGCCATGCTAAATTGCTCTAAAGGAAAACACAATGTAATTTTGGAGTCTCGCAGGAGATCTAATCTGAATGGAGAGTCAGAGAAGGTCCCTGTAGGGAAAGCAGGTCTGGCTGGGATCTAAAGGAGGTAAACAAGATGAAAGGAGAATTGTGGGGAGTGTTAGAGAAGAGCATTTTGAAGTGATGGGGCAGCACCTCAGGAGTCCTGAGGCTGGAGGGGAGAGAGGGCGATCCAGCCCCCACCATCATGAACTCTGAGATTGGAAAGCCCGGAGAAGGGCTTTTCAATCTCAGACAAGGAACGAAGTAGAAAATTTTGTTCACTAGACATTATAGAGAGAAAATTTCTCAAAAGAAAGAAGTCCAAGAAATGCCATAGTCTGGGTATACTTTCTGTGGCCTTCCTGTCCTTCCAAATGGAAAACATAACAGGAGAAATAGCCCATCTTTGTAACAGTTGTATTTAAAAAGATTTTAAATCTAAATAAGAAATATGCGCTAAGAAATAAAAGATGGAATAAAATAAACTGTCATATCCCCAAATTGGAAGCCTGACTATTTAAAGATAGTGAAATTTCCTTGGCTATTTTATAGATTTAAAACAACTCCAGTCAAAATACCAAAGGGCTTTAGTGTTTATTTGAGTTCTGAGTCTTGTAAAACTATATGTTAATGTCCATTCTACAAAGTGACTCAGGTGTTTACTTTTCTAGATATTGAAATACTTAATATTAATTGGCCATTCCCCATATGCCAGGCACTATTATAAATGAAGTTAGTAGAACATGTCCCCTTTCCCTATTAAGTAGTTATGGAGGTTAAATAAAATATTCCAAGTAAAGCACCAGACATAGTGTCTGATACCTTGGGGGCCCAAAATAATAATAATAACAACAGTTACAGTACTGTCAGATATTGAAACAGTATATATTTACCCTGAATAATTTCTCTTCCTCTCCTTTGTCATTTCTTCTCCTGCACATTGTCGAGGTGAACTGGGTAAATGTCGAGATTCCTCTTTTAAGGGTAACTTCTAGACAGTAGCTCAGAGACAAATTTTCTTGTCTATTATTAGCAGATTTAGTGTCACCATGCTATGCATTTTAGGCATCATTCCTGGCTTCATATTCTTAGTTCATCCTATTTTAATTTATCCTATCTTATATTCTGTGTGACCGTTGAGCTGCCTTAAATCTTGTCAACAAGAAAGCAAGGTATCCATAAGTAATGTAAAAATCAAATGAATAAAGACTCCTAACAATAATTCATAAAAGAAATAAAATTGACAGAATAAATATAAAAATGTTAAATCTGACTTATAATTAGAAAAATGTTAATTAAAAATAGTAATAAGATGAAATTTTTACCTATCAAATTAGGAACTTTTTATTGATAGTTGTCAGTATTGGTAGAAGCGCATTGAGACTGATGTTGGGAGGGTATGTTTACAATATGTTCATAAATTATTTGGGCCATTTGTGTCAATAGCCTTAAAAGGGTGAACACCCTTTTACCCCTGACTTTCATGTCTAGGAATCTGTCCAAAGGAAATAATTTAATATGTGGACAATGATTTATTGCAAAGATTCACTGCAGCCTTACTCAAAATAGCAAAAACTTGGAAACTATGTAGGTTTCCAATATAGAGCACAATTAATAAATTATAATATTCCTATATGCTATAAAAATGTACCTAGCAGAGATGATTTTGAAGAGATTTTTAAGATGTCAAAAAATGAAAATGTAATGTTAGGTGAAAATTCAGGTTGCCAAATCATATACTACATTTCTAATTTTATAATATACACATATACTTTCTATAAAGATAAATGACTAGAAGAAATATAATGCAATATGTAAAACACAATGTGTATAAAGTATCACAGCACTGATACCTGGCCAGTATAATTAAAAGAAATATTTACTGTATTATTTCTATCACTTATGTAATATGAAAGTGCTTAATAAACCACATAAGAATGAGAATAATTCAGAGAGGTGACAACAGATGTGACAACAGCAACAGTCACAGCAACAATGTCTGCTCCATGTGTCCTGCCGCTGTCCACAGCCTTCCAAGTCCAAGATGAGCTTCTCAATGAGTAACATTCCCACAGTAGAATGTCTGTATTTGAAAGATACATACACTGTCCACAGAGACTTTCAGAAGTAAATTTCCATTCTCACCCAGTTTATTCCCTATACAGGACTTAATCTGTAATTATCGTGTCACCTGTTTGTTTATTAGTTGTCACACTTTGTCTGGCTTACTCCTGTATCCTCAGAACCTGTATCCTCACCACAGTGTTGTTGAGTGAACAGTAAATATTCAGTAAATGTCATTCAATTCTTAAATGAATGAAAAATTGCAGTATCTTTGGAATAAGGATATAGTGTTGGGCAGTGATTACTTTCAAATCAATGCTTTTGATATGACCTTTCAAAATCACTCTCATGCTAGATGATATAGAATAAATAAAAAGAACACCATGGTAGGGAGCAATGTGGTATGATAAAAAGGGCAAAGCTGTGGGGTTAGTCAGATTTGTTGCATGCCTGATTCCATTACACATTAGTTTGTAAAGTTCTAAAAGGTACTTACATGGCCTCTGTGCCCTTATGTGAAGACTAAGGAGAAAATGATGAAGAATATTCAGCTGAACTTCTGATTTCATCCACTACTAGATTATAAACCCTGTGAGAAAAAAGAGAATAAATCTGCCAGCCGGGCGTTGTGACGGGCACCTGTAGTCCCAGCTACGTGGGAGGCTGAAGCAAGAGGATCATTTGAGCCCAAGAGTTTCAGGTTGCTGGGAGCAATGATTCCACAGAACTCTACCCAGGTTGACAGAGTGAGACTCTGTCTAAAAAAAAAAAAAGACTAGAAAGACTGTATCTATCTAATGCGCCTGTATTCCTAGGGCCTCAGTATATGGTGACCACTCATTGAGATCAGTGTTGGGTAAATAAATAAATGGATGTGATTATGAGGCCAACCAGAGGTGGCCAACAGGAGACCAAGAGGATAGACGTAGAGGGAAGAAGTATCTTTCCCTTGCAGTTGGAATTATGGCCAAGCCTGACCTCGAGTGTTTGAGTCAGAAGTTTGTATATAATCAGACCATGACAGCAAAGACAACCTATGACAATGATGCCCATAACAGAACTAAGGCCCAGATATGTAGGACCTTTGACTGGGAAGGCACTCTCAGGGAAGATGAGTGCAAGAGTGCTGCCCCACCCTGGCTGGCTGTGGATCCCTGACACTAGACTGCAGAGCCGGGTCAGAAGCATTTAGTAGCCCACAGTAGGTCAGACACACAGTTTAGGTGAGTAGTAGGTGTTAAAAAAAATAGTATTTCTCTTTCCTTCTTGAATGTTCTCCAATTCAAGGAACTTGAGGAAAATCATCAGGACATTGGTAAGAGGAAAACTGAACAAAGGAGCATGTGACCTATTATTTCCTCACCTACAATTTTGAGATGGCATCTTTTCAGAATTTTTTAAATAACTGCAGTTTTATTACCCTCAAATAGATACAGTAATTCATACTAACTGCAGCAGAATCTTTCCAATTAGATACCCTGCTGAGTTTGCTTTAATGAACGTCTAAGATCATTCCCTTCATTTGAATATAAACAGAGAATGTGTCACACTTTTGAAATTTAAAAAAATTGGCTTATAATCTTGTTTACATTATTAACCTTCTCAGCAAGCATTATCTCTATACATAGAGACTTTTCTATAACAATTAATATACAATAGGATGTTTATAAATATTCACATATATCTTATATAATTATAAACAATTATCAGTATACATGTCTGTGACACTGTGTTCACAAAGATACATTTATGTTATATATAAAAAGTTAATGCAGGTTAAATGAAAACTCATTTGGAATAGGAAGAAGCAAGTTAATGATGACTTATCCATAAAGAATCTTATTCTAATATTTAATAAATACAGAAGGTACCAAAAACTGTATTCACTTTTTAAGAAAGGAAAAATCTATATTAAATTTGTGATACTCAACTCATGTTTGACTTCTGCAGTTACAAGAGTGCTCAAACGTGACTTGTGTTCATCTTTTGTTGAGTAGATATATATCGGTGTCAGCATATATTGAGTATTACAATTTTGGGTACCCTCTGAGCTCCTTTTAGATCCAAAATATATCTATTTTAGCTCTACCACCACAACCACAGTGTAAATTAAGTTGAATGCCGGATTTAGCTTCAACTTCATATTTTGATCCTTAATCTGGAAGCCAATGACAAGTCAGGAATCTTAACTGAGTTCAGGACCATGGTGAACTCATTCTGGGAAATTTGGCCAATTAGGACTCTACCGCAACTAGACACAATCCTGCTGCAGCTAGTTATGCAAATATTATCATCCTACAAGTTACAAATGACTGGCTTTGCTTTATAACAAGACCATGGATAGAATTTCAAGTATAGAAACTAAAAATATCAATGTTAACAAATGTCAAAAAATAATATTTATTGGGATGCCCACTAAATTCTAGGGACTGTGCTATATGCCTTTTCCTCATTTAAACGTTACTGTATCCATGCCAGGCACAGTGGCTCATGCCTATTATCCTAGCACTCTGGAAGGCTGAGGCAGGAGGATCACTTAGTTCAACAGTTCCAGACCAGCCTGAGAAAGAGCAAGACCCTGTCTCTACCTAAAATAGAAAAATTAGCTGGGCATTGTGATGGGCGCCTGTAGTCTCAGCTACTCAGGAGGCTGAGGCAGGAGGATCACTTGAGCCCAAGAATTTGAGGTTGCTATGAGCTATGATGGTGCCTCAGTACTCTACCCAGGGTGACAGAGACTGTCCCAATACCAAAAAAAAAAAAAAAAACTTTATCCATACAGATGAAGAAACTTGGCTAAAGAAATTGGATATCTTGCCCAATGCCATATATTAATAGCTTATAAATGATAGAGGCAGGATTCATATCGAATAACACCTGACTTAATTATTCCTACTTATGCACATTCACATGCGTTTAGCGTGTTCTCCCCTGCCTGATCTATTCCAACAAGTCCTTTCCCCACACCAGGACTTACACTGGAAAAGCTGCTCAGACCACAAAGATGATTCCAGGGCAGAGACAGCTGCTAAGGCTGAGACATGCGAATCGGTGCACATACAGCATAAGAGTCAGTGTGGAATAGAGCAGTGTGAAAGACACAGAGCAGGAGGAATACCTCCCGCCCCACACCACCTTCAGCATCACTACTACCCTGCCCAGGGAAGTAGTGCAGCAAGAACATAACCTCTGGATACTCCATAAACTAAGGAAAGTTGTTTATCGGCATAGCATCTTCTATACCCCAGCACATTGTCAGTCTCGGGTGCTGCCTAATTCCCCTGCCACCACCCCCTGTGAAATGGAAGCTTACCTTCTTTCTCCTTTTCCCCTGAGTTAAACATCTCCAAAGGAAGGTGTAGTGTCTGAGCATGGACTCTGGTGCCGCCTAACTTCCTAATACCCCTCCATTGTACCTACCTTCACTCCACCTTCAGCACTGCTAATGCTCAACTCATATATATTTTGTTCAAAGCATTAAGTCATTAAGAGTTTGTTTATATTATTGAAATTCTAGAAGTAACCTATAGTCATCAAGAGAAGATTGGTTAAGTGGAATACAATACACTTTTTCATTAGAATACTGATGCTAAAGGGAAAAATGAGCTATATGTGTATAGCCAAATAAAGAAGTAGATTATACAAATATAAAACATGAATAAAAATAATATAGCATGTAAAAACATTTTTTAGTTTTACTGAATTGGCACACTTGTGAAAGGGTTGCTCACCACTAGAATATAAAGATATCAGATACCTCAAATCTATCTTGCTGCCACAGATTCTGGAAATTCCTCTAATAGTCATTTATTTATATTAAGAAATTTTCCTCCAGAAGAACTCTACACATACTGCATATGCAGGAGAACCTCTGTAGTTGACTACCCAAGGGACTACTGTAGCAAACTGGTCACATACGGAGGTGGTCAACATAAGGAACTAGGCCTCCTGTACTGATACATACAGGTGGTGCATGTCCAGTCCATGAAAATTAGGTCAACTTAAGAAGGTGGTCACTGTAGGGCAGTGGTCAACTATGGAGGTTCTACTGTCTTTCAAGATAAGACAGATGTTCCCTGAAATATGTGAGACTTCTATTAGTTTCCTACATGGGTTACTGATTTAGACTAGATGATTCTGCTTACATAGCAAAGAGAATAAGTAGCACTGGACATTTTGATAAATTTCAGGTAGATTTACAGAAGAGACCACAAAAGAAGGCAGCCAGCACAGCTTCTAGCCAAGATCCACCTGCCTGCAGATCTACTTCCCCCAGCTGACATCACTCCTTACCTTTCCCCCAACCAGCCTCATGAACTAATCTCACTCTTTCAGGGAGAATTTAAGATGCTCTTTCTGGATCCTCAGAAGTATAGTCCAAGAACCAGCAGTTTTGGCATCTCCAAGAGCTTGTTAGACATTCAGGATCTTAGGTTCCATACTAGGGCCTAGGCTAGCTGACTGAACCAGGGTCTGCACTTTTTAACAGACCTCTGGGTGTTTCATTTTGTACAATATAATCAGAGAAGCCCTGCCATAGGTCAGTCACCACATGACACAGTATTGTGTCACTCTTACTGCAGACCCTGCTGTATCTTTTACTGTTGCATGACCGGAGACGCGAACGAGCAGAAGCTTTGCTGTAGGTGTAAAACTCGCTCCTGTAATTATTAAATCAAGAAACAGGCCATACACTCTGATATGGTGTATAGCAAAGTTTTTTATTTTAAGTTCAGGTTTT
>CAUYPK010156763.1:0-12838 GCA_963574355.1 Loris lydekkerianus
CTTGTAAAATGAGTAAAAGTGTCTTGAAAGAATATATAGAGATTTTGAGACTAAATCAAACGTAAGCAACTCAGCAAATAATAAAGTACTGCTAATGACATTTTATTGTTACAGTGAAAATAAACTTGATTTTGGAAACAAAAAAAAAAAAAAAAACAACATATTTTAAATAGGTTTAACTCTTTAGTAATCAATAGCAGTTGAATAATGTATAATGTTAACTTTATATGTTAATTGAATCATACTCAGTATTAAGAGGAAGGTACATACCTAAAATCAACACTTAACAAAGGATAAACAGCTACTCCTACTGGAACAGCCCGTGTGACTAATTTTAGAATGACTAATTTACGAATTTATAATATATTTCTGTTTCTCCATTTTCCAGCCTCACTACTCTGTATTTTGTTAATTTACTTTACAGAAATCTTATCCATTACAGCCTTCATTGGCAGATTTACATTATCCATTTTTGTCATTTGCAGTTTGAAAAAATAAGTTTTTGTCTCTCTTTGGTGTCAAGTATGAGTTCTGCTCACTTTAGTCACTTTGCACAGATCCACACAGGCCACATGGATAAAGACTTGAACTGTAGTTTGAGTCTTGGTAGAATACCTTGCAATCCTACCAAAATAGAAACTGAAGGTCTGTGACGAGCTCCTGCACGGCCACCTGACGTCTGCTTCCATGTGTGTGCCGTGAGGCTGCCGGGGACATAGTTGCTCATTGCCTCCCAGCCTCTGATGCGGTGTGGGCTGTTTGTTTCTATATTCCCTAGACGAGATCTGAGGAGCACACGGGTAAGACCGTGGAGCGCATCTAGAATGAGCTCTTTAGCAACAGGTTATGTTGCAACTCATGTTGCAGTTTCCTGCCCCTTGGTTTTGTGTCATCCCTTTATGCAAATGAGATCAGAATCATGATGAGCTCGGGCCTTAAGTGCATTCTTCTTTCCCTTGTCCATCTAAGCAATAAACTGCCTAATGGAAATACTGCTGTCTCATTGTACAATCCTTACCAGTCAAATCAGTTAAACTGTGGAGTTTCTTGTCTGCTGTGTGCCTGAGGCAAAAATGAAAAGCCTTATAGGTTGTCATGGAAAAGAAAAGGGGGGGGGGGGGGGCTTTACATAACATGAAGAAGAGATTTTAAAGCTATGAAAGCTATGGAACACAGAAATATTAAATTCATCTAATACATAACTCAATCAAAGATACTTCTATAAATCTGGAAAAATTCTATACACTTTTTAATGTTTTAGCTTTCTATTACTGCTGTAATAAATTACCAGACATTGAGTGGCTTAAAATAAACAAGGTTAATATCTTGGGGATTTCTGAGATGGAAGTTGTCCAAGCAGAGTTGGCTTTAGGAGATCATCCATTCTCTCACCTTTTGCAACGTCTACAGGGTGGTCATGTCTGTTAGCTTACGTGTTTCCTCCCCCATTTTCAAAGCCAACATTACTGCGTCTCTCAGACCATTCTTCAGTGGTCACATCTCCCTCTCTCCACAGCTGGATGAGGTTCTCTGGTTTTTAAGTCTCATTAATAAGACTGAGCAAGCACAGATAATGATAATCCAGGATAATCTCCTTATCTCAAGTTCTCAAGTGTAATAATGCCCGCAAAGTCCTTTCTGCTATGTAAGGTAATATTTTCACAGTTTCTAAAGATTAGGATGTGGACATCTTTGGTGGGCATGTTACTCTGTCTACCACACTTTACTCTGACCATGAGAAATTGCTGAGGGAAGTGCTCAGTTATTTATCATACATATTTATAGCTATGCTTGCTAAATTTGGAAAGCTAGAGGGAAAGGATAAAATTAAAATGTAATCCACCATTCTAAAAGCCATGGAAGAAACCTGGAGTTTGCAAACATAGTTGCTAGCAGAAACCATGAAAATCAAAGTATCATGCTCATTATGATGAGGCAGATGAGCAAATGGAACATTCAGGACTCGGAGAATAGTCTGACCTGCAGAAACCTGATGGAAAAATGTCTTACTGCCCTGAATGAAACCAACTGGCAGCTAAGTAACTAAAAACAGGCATCCCAGTAACTGGTAAAGCTTGGATTTCATAGCTGAAAACATCTTGGTCACCACATGAACCCTAATGCTCCAAGAATCGTGGCCCTGTCTGTTTCCAGACCTATGCAACAAATACAAGCACTTTGAAAAAAAGCGTGTGGATAAGTCTCCTAAGGAATTTTGCTGTTGTATCATACCTACTGACAGGGAAACATTGATCTAATCCTTCTGCATAGGACATTGCCATTCACTGTCCAACCAAGTAACTGCTTCCAAAGTAATCCCAGTTCCAGAGTAGAACTGTTGTCCACTCAATTGAGTGCAGCCTTTCCAGGTGATAAATGGAGTCATCATTGAAACTTCTTTGTTGTAACCCAGAGGTGCCCTAAATTAACCTGTGTATATGTACTCTTTCCCTGAGGTCATCAGGATGCCATTTTTTTATGCTATCTGCAGAAAAATAAGAGTTCATTTAGCTATAGGTAACAAAGAAAGACAATGCTCTGATGCTCCACAGGCTAAGGATCAATACCAGAGGATAGTATGCCCCAGTTTCAGCAAACCTGTGTTGGGGCATGTTAGCTGAAAGATTCTGCTTTAGGAAGTAGTTGGAATTTATATTCTCAGCAGCCAGCAACATCTCACACTGGAAGCCTTAAAGCATTGTAAAAAAAAAAAAAAAAAATCGGCAGAAATATCCAAGCACCTATCTTCTTTATTCATCGTAAGTATAACACACATCCACATCTATGTAGATGCAAGTTCTCTAGCAGAGTTTTTATTTGCTTAATATAGGTTATACAGTGATTTTTCATCAGCATCAATTTGATTTTTTTAATGTCCCTGCTTAACTGGGTGTTGAATATTTTAAATAATCACTCTAGCCAAAATAAAAGAATGGAACATGAAGGTGTTTTGCTTTCTTTCACATCCACTTTAATTTTTATCTAAATGAATGAGAAAAATATTTTTTTTTAGATGACAGGGCTTGAGAATAACACTGCAAGTGTTAAAATTGATCAAGTCTTCCACTGGAGACGCAGTTTTGAATGTAGTCTGTTTTCTAGAGCATGAGAAAAGCCCTTGGAAGTTGAAATAATACTCTTCATTAGGTAAATTTAGGTTTCTTTACACCAGGGAATGCAAAATAAAGCAGAGAGATGGGAGAAAGACAACTTGACCTGTTGTTAGTTTTTTATAAATAAAGATTTATTACAACACAGTGAAGACATCCATTCTTTAACATATTGCTTATGGGTGCTCTTGTAGCTTTATGGCAAACTCGAGTACTGTCAACAAAGACTAAAGGGTCCACAAAGCTTAAGATACTTGTTCTCTGGTCCTTTATAAAAAGAGCATGTTAATCTGTGGTTGATATCCACAGAGAAGCATAGGAGAAGATTGCTTTCACCTGAAAGGAACTAAAATATCCTTTTAGTTTCCTTTTCAGGAATATCTTATATTTTTTCTTGCCTAAGTAATCCACAGATATCAATCATAACTATACCATTGTAGATGATTAGTTTCTCCTATGGATGACATCATGTTGAATTGACTGGAAAGAAGAAAGTGGCTGGCGTGGCAAACATTTTTATAGTTCACATGTGTGCCAAAGGGCAGGAAAAATAGCAAAAATGCAGAGATCTATTATTTCACTGAGGAATCTCATTGGCATCTACAAAAAGAGGAAATTCTCCAGTTGGTCCAGAATTTGAAATGCCTAAAAACAAACAGATTAATTAAAGGTGTTTGAAAGACTGAGAAGCTATATGAGTTTTCAGCAATCTGTCACTTTGATTATTTTGCTAATCAGCCTAATCTCAAATATTGGATTACTCTGGTTTACCATAGAATAGCTAGAGGAGCAAGTTAACAATTACACAGTAAGTACTGAGAAGGGTTTAAAAGGGAATTAAAAACTTCCAATACCAAGGAACTTTACAAAGCAGTTTTTCCATAAAATAACACACTGAGAAATTATTGTTAACCCTGCATAATTAATGAAGACGCTCTGTGCTCATGCTAATTACTACTGACATATGAAAGTCTGATTCTTGTTTATTGGTCTGCCATGTTAACTGCGTTGAGCAAGGAGTATTACAGAATGTAGAAAGCCTGAACTTGGGTATGTTGGATAGTCATTCACTGAAATCAGTGAAAAATTGCTACATAGACCACTGACTGGTGCTCTATTTAGCAATCTAAAATATCACGTATGAATGTGGACATATCCTAGAAGTCACAAGTTATCAGAAATAATTGCGCTTTTGTGCCAGGTAATGATCAATGACCAAACACTTCTATCCATTCAAACTATCAATCTCAAAATCTTGATGTTTACGGAGCATCCCAGAAGTGAATGTAAATTTAAATGGAATTAAAGTGTAAATCCTTGAACTAACTAGGTTTATCCTTATTTGGTTAAAGTTCGTTTTTTAATTCATCGAATTTAGTTTCATACTGAACATAAAAGTTACTAATAAAGAATATAGAAAATAATCTTTTCTACATAATTAAGATCAAGGCTCATAAAATTTCCAGCCAGAAAATATTCATTGGAATATTAGACCAGACATATTTTGGGAAAAAAATAAAAAAGCCATGAAATGTGACTCTGGTTCTTTTCTCAAAAAAATCACGTTTTGATTTATGTCAATAAATATAACATCAGAATTAGGACATTAACAGTTTATCTTGCATTGTATGATTGATTTGACAAATTTGGTATCTATGACTTTTACTACTGGACACTGTTTATGGGCTTCTATAATATTAAATATTTCAATTGTGCAAAATCAAACAATTTTCTGGAGACAGAGGCAAACCAAACTGTCAACATTAACTTTTCATCTTAATGTGGCATTTACACCCTTGATTCATCAATTACATCCATTTGCTAAGGAAATATCATGTAGTAACATCATAGTCACTAAATTCTCTAAAGCATAGTAAAGTTTTGGTTCTAAGTATCTTAATTATTAAAAATTTTCAATAAATTTGCTGGCAATTGCTCAGAGCTCAGTGTATGAAATGCTAAAATTTAGGTGTGTTTCTTTTTTAATTTCAATAGATTCAGGGACAAATGGATTGGGTACTACTGAAGTCTGGGCTTTTTGTGTCCCCACCACCAAGGTAGCGTACATTGTACACTACATATTTTTTCTTAATTTACTTTTGACCAATTTGCAAAGAAATAACTTGTGTGAAGTTTGTTCTCTGTTGTATTTAAGCAAGCACAATTCAGTTGGTAAATCCACATAAATAATACTTCTCTGGAAGCTATTCAGTTAAAGTCACAGTCTCAAGAATGTGCTGGCCAGATTCTTATTTAGATTTGTTACTCAATCTCTTTTCCTGTAACCGTCTAGAACAATTCTGCTTTAAATCAAAGCTTTATTATGTTTTGCGTTTAGTGTGAGTCTAAATCTCATTTCTTTCCCTAAGCTTCTCACTTGTGATTGTCGCCAAGGTCAATATCTGAAAGCCATCTTCATCATCATCTAAATTTGTTCCTATCTGAGACCTACTGATTCCCTGTCACAGTTGACTCTGACAAAATCATGAAAACTAAAGATGTGAAGTCCAAGTTAAATCAACAAAAAGATTTAAAAATTGAAATCAATTTATCCTTTATCTATAATTTCATAATTGGTAAATTTGGAAGCAAGTGTTTATTTCTCCTAACTTAGTAAACTTTATAAGACATAAATTTTAAGATATGTAGCAACTTAAAACAACACGGATTTATTATCTCAAAAGTTCTCATGGGTAAGAAATTTGGAAGACTGTATCTGAATCTTTTGCTCAGGGTTTCACTGGGCTGCCACCAAGACTAGGGCTCTATTCTTATCCATAAGTTTACATAAAATATTCTGCCTCCAAGCTCACTTGGGTTGTTGGAAGCTTTCGTCTCCCAGCAACTCTGTGCTCAGGATCCTGGTTCTTTTCTGGCCACTGGCTGGAGGCTGCTTACTTACTGGAAAGTGGCACCCTTTGCTACAAGGCAGTCTGTGAAGTCCTCTGAACCCTTGCAACATGTTAGCTCATGTTTTTAAAAGGAGCAGGAGATTCTCTCTCTCTTCAGGAGGAGCCAGTCCTTTTTTTTAGAAGCTTTATACGCATCAAGGTAGTTCATTTAGAAGTGTGACCCCACAAAGCATGAGAGCAGAGCAGGGGAGTTGCAAGATGTGGGCTGAATTTTCAGCAGAGGCAATACTTAGAGCACTATTGGGTAAGACACCGCACTGGACTGCTGCGTCCACACAGTCTCCATCTCCCACCAGGTTTCTATGGGGAGAGGGGCAAGACTACAGTCAAGGCTAAAGCCTGGCCACTCTGCACAGGTTAAATTATCCTCTCACGTATTTTTGGAATGCCACTTCTATGACACATATTCTTTGATAGGTAATAACCTGCACTTAAAAATGCATATACCTTATACAAATGTGCTCCCACCTGCAAGCTTCTCTGCCGGATTTCCTTGTCTCAGATCATCCCGTCATGCTCCTTCTCCTTTCGCCACTCTCAAGTTCTCTGTGTCTATTCTTATCATAGGCAAGTTCTCATTCCATAAAAATGGGATATTTCTGTCCATTACTCGCAGTATGAGTTTTACGTCTCATCTTAAAATGTTTTAAAGTAATGGCAGCGTGTTTCAGGTTAACCTCGGTGTATTGTTTCACCAAGCAGGAGTCCGCTTTCTCCTCCTCTCTCGTTTGTTCACGTGCTGCAGGAGCCTGGGATACCTGACCACGTCAGTTACTGCAGTCATCAGATCTGGCTAGGTCAGATCTGGAGTGTAACATTTCCTGGGATGGATTGCTTTTGTGCTTTCCCGACTGTATGGCTCGGTGGATCCGATAGCACTCTGCTCATGATGGGCAGCTTCATACATGCTGTGGTCAATCGTCTTGTTTCAGCTGCAGCCCAGAAATAAACCAGTGCATAGTTTTGAAATGGAGGTGGATTTTCTACCAAAATAAAAACATGGTCTGTCTTTCCTGAAACTCTTGTATTGTGTCACACTAGAGACTTTGGCACAGCATTTTTGTTCAGTGTTGATATGCCTGGCACTAGTGGCTCAGGGGCAGCATGTGTCTGAGGGATAGGGCAGGTGACATGTAGTTGGTACTTGCAGTAGAGATCTTTTCACTTTGATATCTACTTAAATTTGGCAGCCTTTCATAGCTAAAACACCCTAGTCACTATGCCCCAAATAGTATGTACTTATTCATGCATGTTAAGTTACTTTTGTAGTAATGGTATTTGCGAGGTATATAACTCAAACTTTCTCTTAGGAGATATGTTACAAAATTCCGCAAATCCCTGGTACTTAAAAATTTTACCAATTCAGCAGAGAGAGTTTATCTTCCACTTGTGGCAAGCATATGTCTTACCAGAAATTGTTTATACTTGACACATTCTGTTTTGCTAGTTCCAATTAGCATGATGGCAACATTAGAGTGAAAAGTGAAGAAATTGTGCAGAATGTCAAGATTTCAAGACCTGTCTATTTTATGTAGTGACAGAGAACAGGAATATTAACACAGCACTGTGTCATGATCACAATGTCTACTGATGTCCTTTGCACATAAAAGAGAATTTGTAATCCTTGCGATTGCTAGGGATTCAAAAGAATGAATTTATCAGACCAATAACTTCATATCAAGTAGATTTGTTCCAGTAAGCTACCACGTCTAGAAAAGAATGCCCAACTGAAGCTCTCACCTGGCTATGCTTTTTTTTTTTTTTTTGAGACAGAGTTTTACTTTATCACCCTCAGTAGAGTGCTGTGGCATCACAGCTCACAGCAACCTCCTGATCCTGGGCTTAAGTGATTCTCTTGCCTCAGCCTTCCGAGTAGCTGGGACTATAGGCACCCGCCGCAATGCCTGGCTACTTTTTTGTTGCAGTTTGGCTGGGGCTGGGTTCAAACCCACCAACCTGGGGATATGAGCCAGTACCCTACCCATTGAGTGACAGGCGCTGCCCAGCTATGCTTTTTTTAAAAGTAAATTTATTTCAGTTTAATGTGAGGGTACAAGCAACCAGGTCAAAATAATTGATTTAGTTAGGTAGAGTACGTGTTATGGTTATGTCCCACATACAAAAAGTGTGCCAAACTCCCTCATGCCCATTCAGTGAGACCACCCCAAACCTCTCCCCCCAGGTTGAATTGAAATGAGTTTTTCTCCTATTTGGGGCATGCATTGGATTGTCGACTGGCTTTATATTAGTATTGAGTGCATTGGATATTTGCTTTTCCATTCTTGAGATACTTTACTAAGAAGAATGTGTTTCAACTTCATCCAGGATATTGTATAAGATATGAAATCACCATCTTTTCTTATGGCTTTTATACTATCAGTGGGATAGTATAAGCAAAGTCATCCAGCCTCTTTGAAAGGAAGTATGGAGAATCCTCAAAGATTTCAAATTAGATGTCCTATTTCACTCCACAATCCCACTAGTAGGCATCTACCCAGAAGAAAAAAAAAAAATCATTTTACCATAAGGACATTTACACTAGGTTGTTTACTGCAACTCAATTTACAATTACCAGGATATGGAAACAACCTAAATGCCCGTGAACTCAGGAATGGAATAACACTTGGCTATGTTGATGTAACTCTGCCCTCATCTCTCACAGTGAAAGCAGGGGATAGACTCAAGAATGGAATGAGACATCGTAGAATGGCCACCCTGAAACTTTACTGTTTATGATTGTTACACTAGCATAATTTATGAGATTGTATTTTAAAATACAAGTAGAATCATCACCTCTTAAAGATATCTTCATTTCCAAGTTCACCAAATCATTTTTCATAATAGCTGAGATATGTAAGAAACCCAGGTGTCCATCAATGGATGGATGGATTAAAAAAATGTGATATGGAATATGACTCTTTTTTTTTTTTATGCTTACTATGTAGACTAATTAATTAACATTTTCCGTTTGGCTTCTGGATTTTATATCATTTCTTAAAATTATTTTTTATTAAATCATAACTTTGTACATTGATACATTTAGGGGGTTCAGGGTACTGCTTCAATATACAATGTGAAATGCTCACATTGAACTAAGTAACACATCCATCACAATTATACTCATTTCTTAATAGTTTTGAAATGTACCATTGCATCATGCACATTAGGTGAGGTCCCCCTAAATACCCTCCCTCCTCTAGTTTCCTCCCTCCCCTCTGTCTCCTCTTCCCTCTACTTTCTGGATTATAGTTATGTTTTGCCATTCGTATGAGCATATAAGTGGTTATGTATTGATTCCATAGTAGTATTGAGTATATTGGATACTTTTTTTTTTTTTTCTGTTCTTGAGATACTTTACTGAGAACAATATGTTCCAGCTCCACCCAGGTAAAAACAAAAGACATGAAGTCTTCATCTTTTTTATGGCTGCATAGTATTCCATGGTATACATATACCACAATTTGTTAATCCATTCATGGGTCGATAGGCACTTGGGCTGTTTCCATGCCTTGGCTTTTATGAATTGGACAGCAATAAAAATTCTGGTGCAAATGTCTTTGTTGTAAAATAATTTTTGATCATCTGGGTATACACCTAGTAGAGGAATTGCCGGATTAAACAGTAGGTCTACTTTTAGCTCCTTGAGTGTTCTCCAAACTTCTTTCCAAAAAGGTCGTATTAGCTTGCATTCCCACCAGCAGTGTAGAAGCGTTCCCTTCTCTCTGCATCCATGCCAACATCTGTAGTTTTGGGATTTTATGATCTGGGCCAATCGTCTTGGAGTTAGATGATTTCTCAAAGTGGTGTTGATTTGCATTTCTCTGATGTTTAAGGATGATGAGCATTTTCTCATGTGTTTGTAGGCCATGCCTGTCTTCATCAGAGAAGTTTCTGTCAAGTCTCTTGTTCACATAGAAATGGGGTTATTTATTCTTTTCTTACTAATTAGTTTGAGTTCTCTGTAGATTCTAATTAGCAGACCATTGTTGGAAGCATAACCTGCAAAAATCTTCTCCCATTTCTGAAAGGCTATCTCTTTGCTTTACTTACCATGCTCTTGACTGTGAAAAAGCTTTTTCATTTTCTCATATCCAAGTAATATATTTTTAGTGTTGCTTCAATTGCCCCTGGGCTCCTCCTCATAAAATATTTTCCCAGACCAATTTCTTCAAGTGCTTTCCCTGCACTCTCTTCTAGTATTTTTATAGTTTCATGTCTTAAGTTTAAATCTATTATCCTGTGAAAATCAATTTTTGTTAATGGTGAAAGGTGGGGGTCCAGTTTCAGTCTTCTACAGGTCGCCAGCCAGTTCACCCAACAGCATTTGTTAAATAGGGAGTCTTTCCCCCACTGAATATTTTTGATAGGCTTATCAAAGATCTAATGGCAATAAGTAGTTGGGTTCACCTCTTGGTTCTCTATTCTGTTCCATACATCTACCTCTCTGTTTTTGTGCCAGAACAATGCTGTTTTGACCACTACAGATTTACACTATAGCCTGAAGTCTGGTAATGTGATACCTCTTGATTTGTTCTTATTTCTGAGTAACGTATTTGCTATTCGAGTTTTTTTCTGATTCCATATTTTAAAAAAGTACTATTTTTTCAAGTTCTTTAAAGTATGACAATTGTGGTTTAATAGGGATTGCATTAAATCTGTAGATTGCTTTGGTTAGTAAAGACATTTTAACAATATTGATTCTTCCCAGCCATGAATATGGTATGTTTTTCCATTTGTTAACATCTTTAGCTATTTATTTTCTCAGAGTTTCATAGTTCTCCTTACAGAGATCTTTCATGTCCTTTGTTAGGTAAACTCACAGATATTTTGTCTTCTTTGGTACTATGGTAAAAGGAATAGAGTCCTTAATTGTTTTTTCAGCTTGACTATTGTTGGCATATATAAAAGCTACTGACTGATCAGTATTGATTTTGTATCCTGAGATGCTGCTGTATTCCTTAATCACTTCTAAGAGTTTTGAAGTTGAGTCCCTGATATTTTCCAGGTATAGAGTCATATCATCAGTGAAGAGTGAGAGTTTGATCGCTTTTCACCCTACTTTGATACCCTAAATCATCATCTCTTGCCTGATTGCAATGGCTAAGACTTCCATTACTATGTTGAATAGCAGTGGAGACAGTGGGTATCCTTGCCTTGTTCCTGATATGAGTAGAAATGTTTTTAATTTTACACCATTCAATATGATATTGCCTGTGGGTTTGCTGTAGATGGTCTCTATTAGTTTAAGAAATGTTTCTTCTATGTCTATTTTCTTAAGAATTCTGATCATGAAAGGATGCTAGATATTATCAAAGGCTTTTTATGTGTCAATTGAGAGAATCATATGGTCTTTTTTTAATTTTATTGGTGTGATGTATTATATTTATAGATTTCCATATGTTGAACCAACCTTGTAACCTTGTAATAAAACCAACTTGATCATAATGTATAATTTTTTTGATGTGTTGTTGAATTCTGTTTGCTAAGAACTTATTGAATATTTTTGCATTGATATTCATTAATGATATTGGTCTATAATTTTCTTTCTTTGTTGGATCCTTTCCTGGTTTGGGGATCAGGGTGATATTTGCTTCATAGAATGTGTTGAGAAGTATTCATTCTTTTTCTATGCTTTGGAAAACGTATAATATAGGTACTAGTTCCTGTTGAAAGATTTGATAGAATTTGAATGTGAAGCCCTCTGGTCCCAGACTTTTCTTTTTTGGGAGATTTCGTATTGTTGATGCTATTTCAGTGATTGATATAGGTCTATTCAAGATTTCTAATTCATTCTGGTTGAGTCTAGGAAGGTGGTATGCTTACAGGAATTGGCCCATTTCCTTCAGATTATCATATTTCTGGGAATAGAGATTTTTGTAGTAATCACTGAGGATTTTTTGAATTTCTAAAGTGTCTGTTATTATTTCTCCTTTAACATTTCTGATAGATGATATTAGAGATGTTACTTTTCTATTTCTGGTTAGGTTGGCCAACGGTTTATTAATTTTGTCAATCTATTAAAAAAAACCAACTTTTTGTTTTGTTGCTCTTCTGAATGATTCTATTGTTTTCAATTTCGTTTAATTCTGCTCTAATTTTGGTTATTTATTTTCTTCTGCTGGATTTGGAGTTGCAATTATCTTTTTTTTCCTGTTCCTTAAGTTGTTAGTTTCCTCTCTTTCTGTTTTCTTGATGAAGGCTTCCAATGCTATAAATTTCCCTCTTAGGACTGCCTTTTCAGTATCCCACAGGTTTTGATAATTTGTGTCTTTGTTATCATTTTGTTCTAAAAATTTGGTAATTTCCTTCTTAATCTCATCTTTGACCCAGCAATCAATCAGCCAAAAGTTATTTAGCTTCCATGATTTTGTTTGAGTATGAAGATTCTTGTGCCCATTGAGTTCAACTTTTATTCCATGGTGGTCTAAGAAGATACAAGGAATAATTTCTATGCTTTTAAATGTGCAGAGATTAGACTTATGTCCTAGGATATGATCTATTTTGGAGGATGATCCATTAGCTGATGAGAAGAAGGTATATTCAGTTTTATTAGGATGAAATGTTCTGTAGATGTCTGTAAAGTCCATTTGTTCTAGGGTCAGGTTTAAGTCTAATATTTCTTTGTTTAGTTTCATCTTGGAGGATCTAGCCAAAACTTTCAAAGAGGTGTTAAAATCTCCAACTATTATAATGCAGGAAGATATCAAGTTGTTCATATCCATTAGAATCTGCTTTATGAATTGAGAACTATTCTGGTAAGATGCATAAAGGTTAATTATAAAAATCTCTTCATGTTGGGTATTTCCCTTGACAAAT
>CAUYPK010156765.1:0-58673 GCA_963574355.1 Loris lydekkerianus
CATATTCTCCTTAGCAAAGTATCCCAGGAATGGAAGAAAAAGTATCCAATGTACTCAGCCCTACTATGAAGCTAAACTATAGCTTTCACATGAAGGCTATAACCCAACTATACCACAAGACTATGCGGAAAGGACCAAGGAAGGGGAAAGGAGGGGGGAGTTTTGGGTAGAGGGAGGGTAATGGGTCAGGCCACATATATGGTGCATATTTTTATCTATCATAAAAAAAAAAAAAATTAAAAAAAAAGAGAGAAATATATCTATGTCAAAGAATAGCAAATCAAGAGATGAAACCAGCCTCAGATCACCACTCCATCTTTGACAAAACAAACCAAAGCATACACTGGGGAAAAGAATTCTTACTTAAATAATGGTGCTGGGAGAACTGGTAAGCCACATGTAGGTGACAGAAACTACCCTGGCACCTCTCACCACTTACAAAAAATAACTCACAATGGATAAAAGATTTAAATGTAAGCATGAACCCATAAAAACCCAAGAACATAGTGTGGGAAAAACTCTTAATCTTAGTGGCCTAGGGAAAAAATTTGTGAAGATGACCCCACTGGCAATCACAGAAATGGCAAAAATAAATGAGACCTGATCAAGTTAAAAAGTTTCTGCACAGCTAAGAATACAATCAACAAAGCAAAGAGACAACCTTCAGAATGGGAGAAGATATTTGCATGCTATGAATCCGACAAAGGGCTAATTATCAGAATCTACAAAGAACTCAAGCAAATCAACAAGAAAAGAGCAAATGACCCTACTAAAAACTGGGCACTAGACATGAACAGAAACTTTTCTCATGAGGACAGAAGAATGCCAACAAACACATTAAAAAATGCTCATTATCCCTGATTATCAGAGAAATGCAAAAACCACTTTGAGATCTCACCTATCTACAGTGATGGCCCACATCACAATATCCCAAAGCAACAGATGCTGGTCAGGGTGCGAAGAGAAGGAAACACTCACGCACCATTGGTGGGACTGCAAACTAGTACATTCTCTATGGAAAGCAGCATAACAGTTCCTCAAAGAATTAAAAGTAGACCTACCATTGGACCTGCAATGCCATTACTAAGTATCTACTCAAAAGAAAAAAAGACATTTTACCACAAAGACATTTGTATTCAAATGTTTACAGAAAGATATGGAACCACCCAACTGCCCATCAACCCATGAATGGATTAATAAACTGTAGTATATATATATATACCATGGAATACTATTGAACCATAAAAAGATGCAGATTTTTCATCTTTTGCAACAACCTGGATGGATTTGGAGAACATCCTCCTAAGCTGTATCATGGGATTTCAAAGACAACCATCATGTGTACTTAGTACTGAACTGAAACTAGTAGATTAACAACTACAGGCTCACATTAAAGAAAAACTGAGTTAGATTCAAGTAGTGAGGTGGGAGGAGGGGGTTCAGTGGGCTCCTATCTAACTAGTACAATACAGGGGTATATGGCACACTTCCTGGGTGAAGGACACAGCTACAACTTGGACTTTAACCTTAACAAATGCAAACCATGTAACCTACTTGTATGTGCCTTCATATTAATCTGAAATTTAAAAAAATAAAGTAAAAACAAGCAAATAATAAACATATGACAAAGTAGTATTCAGAATCCAAAAATCCTCTTAAAGAAAAAAATTAAGTTTTCTGGAAAGTTACAAAAGTTACGACCTCTAATGGTGTTGCATTTAATTACAAGGCATCATTTACAAGGAAACTATCAACAAAATGTTCCTGCCTAAAACATTCCATACAATAGAAATTTAGACAGGTGACGGATTTACTCTTTCTACAAAAAAAAATTATTCTAGACCATTGACTAAAAAAAAAATCTCCATTTATAAACAACTTTTATATGAAATAAGGTATTAGTAAGTCATTGGCTCAGGATAAGCTTACAACTTGGAAGAACTTTAGGGCCCTAAAATTTACATGTCAATATTTTCAAAAAGGGTAAAAAGAGATATAACTAAGTTACAAATCCTTAGCAAAGCAAAAGAAAAATCAACAAGTACCAATCTCAAACTCTCCATTCCCAAGTGAACAAAAATGATCGCATTAATGTACACAGCTATGATTGAATATTAATTTTAAAAAAGTATTTAGAAAAATTTTAAATCATGACAAAATTTTACAAAGAGGTTGCCACCATGTAGAGAATATTTTATGAATATTTTGTAAAACCATGTTAATGAAGGTAGATTTAGCTATAATTTCCCATTTCCCTATGTATGACGACTTTGGGGGCAATTTTTGGGACACCCTGTGTTTCTAATGCCAAAAAGAACTTTTAAAAAAGTAGAAAGCTTACCATTGAATAATGGGCCAATTATTTCTAATGAACAAGTCATCTTGTACCATTAAAAAAAAAAATGACATGGCAAAACAGAAATGGGTAGGTATGAAAATATTCGAGCAGAAGCACCAAGTTTGTTTCCTAAAAGCTGGGTGGTTTGCTCCTGAATAACTGCTGCCTACGCAACAGCCATGGGACTGGCACTCTGCCCACCTGGAGTAAAGAGAGGAGGTCAAAGAAGCTAGGAGACGGCCACAGTGGGAGGGCTCCGTAGTGGCCAAAGATATTTAGTGCTTGATAACTGGAAGTAGTCAAAACCAGACGATGGTCTGGAAATATCCCTTATTCTCTGCACCCCACAGCTGTGATGGGAGTGGGTATGAGCAGGTATGTCTATGGGCTACAGAAGCAGCAGACACTTACTCTTTGCCCCTACAAGACTGGAATACTGAAAGGAAGTGAAAGAATGTCTCAATTCTTCAGCATGAAAGAGAGATTTGTGCTGCACGAGATAACCTCTGCATGTTTGTTAAAATGTGTCCTTCTGTCCATCACTTCACCCATATACAAACTTGGTACATATAAGAATTATGAGAAGTTCCATTTGCTTGCTGAGTCTTAACTTTCATTCAGGTTCTTTGATGAGCACCAGACCATACCTGCGTGGTAGTGATCGATGCACACTTAGCCACATTAGAATATATATTGCAACTTTCCTAACGATATGGAAGGTATTAAAATACTCATTAGAGATGCGATTTTTGTTAAAGATAAGTAATGATATAGAATTACTTGCAGAGAAAAAAATCTAAGTTTTTTTAATTACATAGAACTTGGAGTTTGAAAATTTAATTTATAACTCCTATTATCTTTAATGTTATTTATTAAGTAAAGTGCAATCAAAAAGTAAAAAATGTAGTGGCTTTTATGTCAAGTCTGTTAATTTTATCTATAATAAACAAAGTCATCTTTTAGTTCAGAACCATTAAGCCAAGTAAATATGGCCAGCAAGTTTAATTTTTCCTTACTAACGTCAAAAAAGAGAAATGGCTTAATACATGACAAGCACTCACAAGTATGAAGATTCATTTTATCAACCTCATATATAAATATATTATTACTCACCCAGAATGGATGATTAATATTAAGAGAGCAGGAAAAAAAATCTCATTTATTTCACCTCAAGTTTATTAATGCAGATGATGGCAAATTACAAGACAGTTTTATATTTATTTGCAAAGCTATTGCCGCAACTTATTTCCATGTAAGCTATTTTCAAAGCATTCAAATTAGAAACACAAATAAATCTTGGATATCAGGAAAATTTCTAATAATTCCATGAAAATGAATTTATATATCTAAAGCCCAAGATTATTTTAAGTGAAAAAAAATATAGAAACTTAAGAACACAATCCAGGGAACTGTACCAAATCTACAGTATGGAATTTTATCTACAGAAGAATTGCATTTATCCTGAAGAAACTACAGTTTTGAAAACACAGAAGACGAGAACAGAGTCCTCTTAGAATTTGTGGGAAAATTCTCATTTATTTTTCCTGAAAGATATACCTTTGCTTTTCAATGAGCCTTTATTCATATTTCTCTTCTATGTTAAAAATGGATAAGTCAATGTATATCTTCAAAATATTTCTCTATTCTCTGTTTTTTTCCTTTTCAAACATAATCATAAAAGTCTGAGGAGAGAACGCCTTCAATCAGCCTGAGCATCTTAACTCTTTCCAGCAAGTGCCATATAGTATTGTCTGTCGTTTTAGGTAATGCCGATGATGGTCAATATCTACAGAAAGGGCAGAAGAGTCCACAATCTTTGTACACTGCACTCACGTGAAGTTTGCGGTTTGACTTTTAATATCAGCCCCCACTTACAGAACACCATTTGCAACCAGCACCTCAGTCTGGGAGGCTGAATCAACCATTGCTCACAGCACACCAAGGAGCTCCTGATGAGGTCCCATCAGTACCCTAACTCTGCCACTTTGTTTGAAGCTGGGTTTCAGTGACAAGGTCTAACTAAAGCCCTTTTGGGGATGCAGAGAAGCAGGGATATTTCCAGACCAATTCTGAGACACTGTGCTAATCTGTCCTTCTTACTTCTGCTATGCTTTCACCCACTTCAGATCCCCCAGCATCCAAACGTGCCCATTAGTCTCCTATGTCCAAACCAACTACATTGTGTGATTAGATATCCAGCATGAAAACAGTGGCTGAGGTGTTGCTACATACATAGGTCATTACAATGTCGTTATTCTCTAAGAACTTGACTTACAGCTGTTTATAGGCATTGGCTACCAGTTAGTAAATTCCCTATGCTAGAGTTAATGACATTTCAAGATAGATTAGCAATGTGAGCATTCTCCAAACCCTCTTGTCCCAGCCTGATGAAAACTTTGTGATCCCATTTACAGTCCCTGGTGCATCCATGAATGACCTTTCCCTTCATCTTTCACTCATTTCATCATCCATCAAATATTTATTTAGCATCTAACTGTGTATGACAACTTGACAGATGTAATGTAGTGCACAAGTCCAACGTACAGTTCTGAATATCAGAAAACCTTAATTACATCTGTTGTGCTTTCAACTACGTTGTGTTATCAACTATGTAAATATTTTACACAGGTTCCCATGATAAAAACTTCAGAAAGCTATCCTTTAGAGTGTTAATGGTGGTTATCTGTAGATGCCAGAAAAACAGGTAGTGGTATACTGGTAAATGTTTAACAATTGGTTCTCTGTTCTCTAGAGAAATAATTCTAAGACACTGGTTCATTTATCCATTTGTAGATAAGAGATAGTAGAAGAAAAATATGAAAAAAATTAAGGCCCATGGGGGAAAAAAGTATATTTTTAACAACCTTATTTTGTAGCATTTGCCAATTTCCATAACATAATGTACTGACATCGTGGCCAATTTTTAAGCTCCTAAAGTGAAGTCAACTTCTTCACAAAGTTTCAACTCTTATAAGCCAGTAAGCTCACTCTAGCACACCACTGACTGGATGAGCTGCAGTGTCTTCTTATACTTTTCATCTTTTTAAAACGCCTGACTGATAATAGTGGTTATGCCCCCCTCCCCTCCCCACCAGTGATAGAAAGTGAGGATCCCAGAGCAGAGATGGAAGTAGGTGTTTCTTCTCTAAATCCTGTTATGCCTTTTAAATTTCGAAACACAGGATATATTATCAATTCCCCAAAAAGTTGCAATTTAAAATTTAAAAAGTTGGCAGGGCATGGTAGCTCATACCTATCATCTTAGCACTATGGGAGGCCAAGTGGACCACTTGAGCTCAGGAGTTCAAGACCAGCCTGACCAAGAGAGAGACCGTGTCTCTACTAAAAATAGAAAAAACTTACTGGGTACTATGGCAGGTGTATGTAGTCCCAGTTACTTGGGAGGCTGAGGCAAAGGATCATTTGAGCCCATAAGTGTGAGGTTGCTTTGAGCTATGATGACACCATTGCACTCTATCAAGTGTGACAGAGTGAGACTCTGCCTCAAATAAATAGATAAAAATAAAATTTAAAAATTTAAATTTTAATAATATGTATTTGTGACCAGGTGCAGTGGCTCACACCTGCAATCCTAACACTCTGGGAGGCTGATGCCGGTGGATCACTTGAGCTCATGAGTTAAAAACCAGCCTGAGCAAAAGTGAGACCTCATCTCTAAAAAATCACTGGGCATTACATTGTGGTGGGCGCCTGTAGTCCCAGCTACTTGGGAGGCTGAGGCAGGAGAATTGCTTGAGCTCAGGATTTTGAGGTTGCTGTGACCTATGACATCGCAGCACTTTACCAAAGGCAACAAAGTGAAATTCTGTCTCAAAAAAACAAACAATAAAACAATATTTACTTGCTACAATTATAATCAAATTCAGTAAATGAGATTTTCAGTGGCTCCATTTTTAGTGTTATATCATTAACACATAGATGTATTCATAAAACATTTAAATAGCAGTAAAGACATTATATGTGAGCATGCCAAAAGGAGTGACACACATTTTTAAAATGCATTAGAAGCTAACAAAGGAAAAAATTAACATCAGCTGGAAAGATGAGTGAAAGCTTCATGGAGATACGAGTGGAATTTTGAAATATGAGCCAGGGTTGGGACAAGCAGAGAAAAAGGAAAAGGATGACACAGAGACGCTCAGCAGACTGGCCACACGCCTGGCACCTGTCCCCTCCTGAAGGGTACTCCACCACTCCCAGTCCCACGTCCTACCCTCCCTCTGTGTAATTAGGCTTCAGAGCAGGCTGCACGGCCAGGTGCTCACTGCAGTCAGCCCACGTGGAGATAAAACTAGAGTCAGGAGCTGGTACAAGGAAGACAGAAGCAGTCTCTCACCGTCCCCAACAATAACGTTAATGTTAACTTAGTGTTTATATATTCGGTAGCAGATACTCTGAGGTCTAACTCAGACAGCCCAAGTCCACAGAAAGAGGGCTCAAGTTGCCATTCTTGTGCTTTCTATCAGGCAGGCAGGAATGTGTGCGCAGAGGGAAGCACCACTACCCCACCCCACACTACCTATCCCAAGAAAACTAAAAAATGAGCATCCTTCAGCAGGCTTGGATAAGCGCTCTTACTATATGATTAGAATAACCTAATGGAGAGCTAGGCTTGCACCTGATCGCTGCCAGTTAGAATTAACTGAGCTACATAGGGAAAGCCATTTCTATGGAATGTGGCCTGAAGGACATAGTCTTTACACGGGTTTCATACAGGAGGTGCTAACGGCATATGGAGCAAGAAAACCTGGTCATATAGGACTGTCCTGCACATCACCAAGACGGTGCCTCCAAACTGCAGCACAGTTCACACCTAGATGTATGTCACCAGCATCACTGCAGACTTGACTTTCTAAAGTGTACTGTGGCCTGATGTCGCCAGGAAACACGAAGCCCACGAAACTGGTTCTCTAAGGACACTCACTCTCTTTGGCCATAAAAAGCTATAGGAGAATGAGAACTGAGCCATGTCTCTAGGCTCAGCAGCAAGAATAGCTGCAGTCTCTTGATTATGTAACCAGATTTCTATTTTTTTCTTTGCCCTTACTTCCATGTTTCATTTTATTTTATCTTATTGTCCCATAGGTATCTCTACAAACCACCTTCAATTTTTTTGTATGAAAGAAAGCAGAAAGTAATGAAATAAATGTTAAGGAAAATTCATGGAATAAAATTTAAGAGATGGATGAGAAAAGGCAAGAAAACTATAGAATGTTAGTTTGAGCCACAATAACAGGAAAAAAAACCAATACAAGCCAAGACACAAGGTCTGTCGGGGTGAAAGGAGGTGAGGGGGTAACACAGTGCACTGATAAAAACACCAGAATCAATAAACAGAAGAGGTGGGTTTGGGTCCTGATTCTGTCTTCTGTCACTCACTAGCAAAGCGATTCTGGGGGGAAAAGGGGGGGGGGGGGACTGAACCTTCCAGTCCCCCATAGACAAGAAGAAATGGCAGAGCCCAGAGACTCAGGAGGGGGCCCTGGAATCACACCTGCTCCTGTGGAACCTTTAAAACCCGATCTCTAAAACTTTGCTTTTTCATCTGTAAAATGGAAATGACAGTACTGACCTTGTATTACTGTGGGATGTTTGTGGATTTCTTGTTGTTGTTGTTGTTAGCTAGTATTTTCAAACACTTTACGTAGATTTACAGATGAGGATCTTGAGGTACAGAGTGAAATACTTTGCACAAGGTCACAAAGCCAATAAGTGGCAGAGCTATGGTTGGAATGTTCGCCTCCCTCTCCAGGTCTGCACTCTCTTTCCCAGGGCTGAGCACTGAGGATAAATGAATTAATAACCTGGAATGCACGGAGCACAGTGGCCTGCACATGGTAAGTCTAGTAACCATCAGCTTACTCAGCAGATGAAAAGCATCAGGGAAAAATGTACTGTATCTCAAGCAGGGTCTTGTTTAGAGAAATGTTATCAAATTTATAGATGATGCAAACTGAAAGAATAAGTACAAAGAAATTACAGAATTAATAATAAATTTAAAAAGTGTAACTTTTTAAAAAGTTACATAAGAAACTTAAGAATTAGATGCAGAGATCTATTATAAATTCGTCCATCATGGTGTTATTTATTAAACTCAAAACAGGAAATGAGGTAAATATCCAAAGTAAGAGGTTGATCAAACAAAATATGGCGTATCCATGCACACAGACCAGAGGACTGGACTAGAACATGACAGAGTCAGCACTAGTGCTTTGGTAGTATGATTTGATTCTTATTCCTTTACAATTTTCAGTTTTTTAGATTTTTGATAATGAAAATGTATAGCTATAATAGTTGAAAAAAATGAATATTATTTTAAATAAAGTAAGTCAATATAAAGCTATACCTATGACCTCAATAAACCTACTTTATACGAAGTGTAAGAAAGGAGAGCAAGCCACTGTATTTCAGGCATCCATGTCTCTAACAATGTTTAAGGTGTTAACATAATATCACACTATTTTAATGAGTATTAGATGGAAATTTTGCAGATTACAAGATTACAGATGCTGGTCAGTGTGTACAGTTAACGTAGTCAGTCTTGGGGACCACTATAAACAGTGACCATCATCACTCATGTAAATGTGGGCAGCAGATCTAATGAAGTGCTAACCCATCAGCCTGAAAAGCAGCAGATGTGCACCCAGCACCGGTCAGTCCAGAGTCAAGAGCAGCAAGGGAGGATGTGGCCGTGACCATCACATATGTATATACAGAATGTCATCTGGAAGAGGCTGGGCGAGTTCCTTGTCTCTACAAGAGGGCAGTGGGAGAAAGTTACGGGAAAGAAAAATCTAGTTCACAAAATAAAGGGGAAATTTTCCTACCAAGTAGGAATCAGGTTGTTCTGTGAAGAAACCATCTTCTTTTATTAAGATCAAATGACATGGTGAGAGCCACACTGCTACGAGCAAGGAGCTCACCTGATCTCAGTGACCTGAGAAGAGGCCTATCCCTGGGACCAGACACATGCGTGCTAAAGGAAAACCCCCAGGGAGCCTCTGAAGAAAGGACAGTTCCTTTTCTGTCTCTCCCAGGAGGTCCCAAGCCAGTTACTGGATGAGTATTAGAGTGGCACCCTCCCCTCAAACACAGGTAAGAACCGGGAAAGCAGGGAACCCACGCGGGGGTCCTGGGAAGTTACCACTTGGATATAGACGGTCTTACAAGCCCCTTGCAAGCCAGATGGAGCGTCCCCAGGGAGAGTTCTCTCTAGCCAGACTTTTGTTCTCCACATTCGTACACTGTGTTTGCCCTTTAGTGTTTAGTAAAGATGTGTGAAGTCCCAGGCTGCCTCATTTCCGAGAAGAGGAATCAAATAAAGAGAGGTTTATGCTCACATTGGACAGGATCAAAGCTTTTACTGGTATGAAGCATTTTATTTACATGAATGCTTTAATCTTCTCAACAACCTATGAAGTGGGTACTACGAGTCCCATTTACTGATGAAGAAATTGAGACCCAGAGAGGTGATGTGACTTGCCCAAAGACCACAGATAGTACGTGGTGGAACAGGGGCTCATGATGAACACGAAGAAACTTGCACGGTCAGAACTGTGGTTATTCTTTCAGGAAGGGACCATTTGAAGCTATTTGGTACTAGTTAGCAGTGATTTATGCAAATGCCAAGGGTCATGAATGACTTTCTTCTTCCCCTTCCTCCTTACTCACACCAGTCCTCCTATCATGCTTCTATATCAGTGGTTCTCAACCTTCCTAATGCCGCAGCCCTTTAATACAGTTCCTGTGGGTCGTGACCCACAGGTTGAGAACCGCTGTTCTCTATACAAGAGAAGTTAGATGATAGTAGACAGCATTTTTATTCAACACATTGCAAAGAATACAGCTACTTAGCTGTATTCTTAATACTGTAAATAATGGGGTAAAACAATTATCTTCCAATGATAAAAATTATAAAGCTATTAAACTCTAAACCCAGGAAATTTCACAAAGAATTAGAATGTAGCATTTTTATGCATAACTATTAACAAATAAGAGAGATACCTCTTTAGACATTTCGTACTAATTTATAAATTTGTTTTCAGAATGGTGACTTCTATGCGCTCTTAGCAACCTAAAAAGAAATAGCTCCTTCTGCTTTTACTTGTGTTTGTGATTTTGTGGAATGAAGCAAAATCATTCTATTTTAAATCAATCTTGTATATGTCCTATCTGGCTTTTGTTCATTTCTCTCTAATCTGTTCTTTTAAGCATATAAAGTGAAGAAATAGGAGACTCCAGCAACCATACTTACCTGCGATCCAAGTGGTGAATTGAGAAAATAACTCCGGAATTTAAGTGGGTCTGCTTCAGGGTCACCAAAATAGTAAATTCATGTTTATTTCTCAGCTTCTGAAAAAACTGTTCCGCTATAGGTACAGATGCTTTGATGCTTCGGGGAGTATCTAAAAGAGAAATAAACATATACTAAGAATAGACTGGAATTTTGTTTATACAGTCCCTTTTACATGCAACCTCACTGAAAAACTGATAAATACCAAGTTTCATACACTCTTATAAATTCCTTCAATGTGACTTTATGCTATATTTAACATAGGACCATGAAATCATGTAAATTATCCAACTTGTGTTTTGGAGTCTTTTTTTTTTTTTCAAAAATATCCCTTTGAGGCAAAAGAATTAAAGAACCTTATTTGAAGAAGTACGTTCCCAAGTCTTCTCCTTACACATTTCCCGTGCTCCAGATACCACAGGCATCCTGGTGTCAACAGTGAACAAAGATAAGCACTTCCTAGAATAGTGGCTACACGACATTAGACCATTCAGTTTCCTGACACCTCACGAGAGGAAACTGGATTTACATCTACGTGCCACACTCCATGCTGGTGTCTTTAAGTGGAAGGCTTGCTAGAGATTTTTTTAAAAGTTCTTTGAAATTAGTCACTCTCAGCCTTCTGTGCAGTGGATAAAGCATTAAGATCTCACCACATTACGATCTCACCAAATTATCTCACCACATTTGTCAGAAAAAAATACATAGAACTTAGTCCCCATCTCCTCCCCAGGCTCAGAGAAAGTTCAGCCAAGGGAAGTTTGCCTGGGAAAGGAGAAACTTTTACTCTGCACATCCATGTGGTTTTGTACTCCAACGTCAGGCCCTAAAGGATATGGGGAAAACAGAGAGGAACAGAGATGGATTTAGTGGACAGGGAAACCTATCATTCAAGCCATCTGCTAACTGGACGTAGGGCCTCCTAGTCACAGCAGGCATAGAGGCAGATGGGAAGGAGGAATGCAGTTTGTCTTGTGACCAGATCATTCTCCTATTTTCTATGCTTCAGCCTAGGTAAGTTGTTCTCAGTGGGAGAATTGGAATTTGGAGAGAACAATTCTTCCTGGTGAAGCACCAGTCCTTGCATCACAAAATATTTAGCACCCGTGGTTCCCTGTCCAAGGATGCCAGTGGCGCCCAGCCCTCAGTCATTGCAATAAACCAAGCACAGCCACACATTTCCAAACACTCCCTGGGCAGTGGTGCAGCAGAAACCTGAGTGAGAAGCACAACCTTGGTGAAACCAATTAGAAAATTAACCCCAAATTTGCCACCTTTCTAGGCCCATAAATTTAGGAAACAAAAATACAGAGGATGGGTCTCCTGCACCAGCCCTCAGAGCTTCATCGGGACTCTCTGCTCCTTCTCCACTGCACTGCGGGGTCTGTGTAGCTCTGCAGTTAATAGATCTATGATGGCAGGACACCCCAGAATCCAGGAACGGGGACTTTTATCATGCAGGGACATAGTCATAGAATTTTCTCTAGAAGACTGGGCATGTCCCACTCAGCGGAATCTGTGTAAGGACGTGATGCTGGAGAAGTACAGAAGCCTGGGCTCCCTGGGTCACCCCACCTCTAAGCCAGACCTGATCACCTGTGTGGAGCAGAGGAAAAGGCTAAAGGCTCGGAATGTGAAGTGACAGGAGAGAGTGGCAGAGGGACAGCGACTGACCAGCATTCCCTCCTGGTAAGGGGCCGCCAGCATGGAGTGATTCTGACTATTCTACAGAAAATGCACCGTGAGGGATTTTTGGTTTTCTGCTTCACCTTTTTGACATCAGAGGACTGAAAACGTCACCCTTGGATCATGACAATGCTGCCATTTTCTGAACATCAGACCCATGAATTAGCACAAAGATCATGTCTCTCATGTTATAAATACTAATGCTCCCCTTACAGCCTACTAAATATGTACATTTGGCAAAAAAAAAAAAAAAAAATACAGAGGGCATTAAAATTCTGATGTTAAATATCTACAATAAGGTTTGTTATCTTGCATATTGTATCTTATATCTCTTGTAGTTGCAGAAGTCAAATGTGACTTGGGTATAATAATTTCAATACAGTTTTTTCCTTTCTTAAAGTGTACACATTTTTGGCACCCTCTGTGTCCATCACTGGGAATACAAAGACATGGAAAAGCCCTTGAGATGCAGACACAGTGGTAGAAGTGACAATCCAGTACAATGAAAGACGTGCTGTTACAGAGAGAGGTACAAAGTGTTAACGGATCAGAGAGAAAATTAGCCGATGGCATCTAGAGGGAAGGCTCATAAAACAGATGCCATTTGATCAGCAGTTCACCAGGTGAGGAAAGAAGGGGAAAATATTCCAGTCATAACAACAGCTTGTGAAAAAGCAGAGAGGCAGGAAAGGGCATAACATAGCCGAGATGACTCTCAGCCACAGCTGGATGAGTAGGAGAGGAAAGCTGGACTGGGTAAGGCTGGAACCTTGGAGGCCAGCATAACGGACACCTGCGGTTTCTAGCACGTTATTAATTTACTTTCTTGGTTAAAAAAAAAAAAAAAATTCATGGGCAGCACCTATGGCTCAAAGGAGTAGGGTGCTGGCCCCATATACCAGAGGAGGCAGGTTCAAATCTGGCCCCAGCCAAAAACTAGAAGAAGAAGAAAAAAAACCCAAACCTCATATTTACCACTCCCCATTTTTACCCCATGACTTTCTCTCTGTTAGAATTCATCATGTGACAAAGATCTGACCAATGAGAGCATCACCCATCCCTGCCTTGGTATTTGGTCACAGAATGGCGACCCTTCCAGGACAAGGAAGTCAGGCTCAGCACAGGTGTTCAACTTTTAGAAAAAAGAAATTTTCTTGTTGCCAAAAGAAACTTCCATATATTCCCACTCAACATTCACAACACAAAAGCATAAAAATAATCAGCAGTTTTGCCATGGTCAACACAACAGTTCCTCCTCAGGCTTCATCAGGGATAAGACAGGCTGGGGAAGGGATTCTGTATAATCCCTCCTAGCTCTAAAACCTTCTGGTTCCTTAAGGAAGCACACAAAATGTAATTCCATGAGAATGATTTCATCTAGTGTTAACATTTAATTCACTCAAACTTATACAGAACTAAATCATTCACAAACTTCATTACTTAATTTTAATTTGATAGATAAAAGCAAATTAAAATCAAATTATAAATATTTATCATGCTTCTCCTCTTTTCAAGCAGGTAGAACTTAAGCAGCATCCTTTGTCTGGCTAAGCAGGATGATAGATGGGGATGCAAATGAGAAAAATAGAGAAAGAACTACATTGAATACACAAACGACCAAACCCACAGAGACATCCACGGATACGGCCCAGAGGGTGTGAACTCTTACAGCAAGAGAAAAGCAATTTAGAAATCTATAGTAGCTGCCTTACGAGGTGGAACCTTGGGAAAAAAGATGCTCAAAGAGGATTTTTAGGCAGTTTTGTTGTCTTGTATGCGTAGAAAACCTTCATTAAATCACTGTATTATTCCTTGATTGTTTTTGGAGTCTGGCTTATGGAAAGAGTTGAGAGTATGTATTATTTTTATTTGTTTTTTAATGTTGTTTTACCTTTAGATGAAAAGGCATGTAAAGAGTGATCTTAAAGTGAAAAGCAGAAGAACTTAATGATACATTTTAGTATCATCAAAATGTAAGTCACCAGGATTGAAAACACAGTGAAGGTAAGTGCAGGTGAAGGTAACCATTAAAAAAAGTGATCAATCTGCATTTAGAAAAAGTCACTCATGCCTGTGTAGAAGGTTATTTGAAGAAAGAAAAAAAAAAAAAATGAAAACAGACAACACTTGAAAAGTTTGGTAACTTGGGTAATCATTAACTTTTATGTTTTATTTTACATATTTTAAAGACCATATTTTAACATCCTATTTTCCCAAAAGAAATTGATTCTTTCAACTTGGACTAGAGATGTCACACAGAGCTACCAGTCACTGCACTGCTTTCCAGGCATTTCCCTGAGAGCCAAGAGAACACCAAAGGGTGATGTGCTCAGAAATGCTGAAAAAAGTCCTTCAGAAGACCGACCAGCCAAGCAAGACCAGCGTCCGCCTCCCCGGGGGTGGTGGGGTGCTGTGAGGCCTCCATCCAGCTTACACTTGAGGCTTATTCACGTGTGCAGTGTCACAATCCTCAACAGTCCAATTTCTCCTCCCAGCTCATAACGTCCTGTTTTACTCCCTCAGTTGGGGGGGAGTTGAAAGAAGAAGGGGCCCTGCAGCATGAACATGGCCACCAAAAGCCCCATCAGGTTTCTTTTTTCCCATCCTGATTAATCAAGTTCATTGCATAAGTATCTAAAAGCAGGCCTTGAGTGAGTTTCCCACAGAGACTGGAATGAGGAGCAGTGTGGACGTCCCTGGGAGGGAGGAAGACTGGCCTTCTTTACTGTGGACTTGGGATAGTCTCCTCACCTGGCTCTCCCAGCCCAGGGGCCCAGAACATGCATGTGACAGACAGCATGCCTACAAGAAGTCACAATCGTACCATGAGTTTCAGTTCCCTGTCAACAGAACCCCATCTGCCACTGAGCTTTACTTCATTCTAATAAGATTACTGTCCCCTCAAACATATTCTGAGAATTTATTATTTATGATAGAAGGACTCAATTAGGGCCTGAATGCTGTGAATGACACTGGAATAAACAGGAGGGGCAGGATTCAGGGGCTGTTTAGAAAGAAGAATCTAAAGAACTTGGTCATTGATGAGCCACACACCAAAAGCAAAAGAAAGGGGAGAATATGAATCCTAAATGGTCGGAAATGCAGTAGGAGCATCGTGGCACCACTTAGGACGTCAGTGTTAGGAATGGTGATTTAAGAGCTATGGGACTGGCACGCGGAAGTCAGATGCTGGCACTTCAGGATTTGATTTCATCAGAAAGGTCCAAGTTGACAACTAGATTTAGAAATCACCACAAAGAGGTGTCTAAAGTCATAGGAAGGCTGAGTAAATCATAGGAATCATAGGAATGAGAGGAGGATGAAAGGATGGACCTCAGAAACACTGAACCTAAACCCCAGCAGGGGCACGTAGTTACTACCCAGAAGCTTAACTGGAGCAAACACACACACACACACACACACACACACACACACACACCTGCACATAAGATACCGTACAATTTTGTGCTTCACAGTTTTATAATAACTTTTTTCTTCTTTGAACCCACATTCTGTTTTGTTCTCACAAAACCCTGGAAACTTGACCATAGCAACAATTACTACTTCTTTATTTAAAATAAGAAAAAAACAAACAGAACGATTCCATGTTTACCCAAAGACACCAGCAAGTCAGCAAGTTAGAGGTCTAACAAGGATGACCCTTTCTGGGCCACTGTTCTCTGAGTGCACTGAGTGTGGTCTATTTTAGGAAGAAGTAGTCATTTTTCTCTCTTTCTCCTTTCAGTGTCAACTATGTGTTAATATGTATGTGAGGAATACATAGCACATTGTTTAAATCCCTAGAAATTGTTACTACACCTATATATGAACTCATCACTCTAAACTAGCGGTTTGCACTGTCTCCTGAACATGACACCCTCTATCCATGCTTAGTCTCCAGTCACAAACAACTGCTCATAAGGGCACCACCAGGAAAAATCCAGAAGAAAGGAATTATGTAACATTTTTAGTTCCCTAAGGAACTAGCTTCATAGTGATTTTAAGAAAGGCCATTTTCTCAATTTGCATTTCTCTTTTCCAATTTGTAAAATCAGCATTCTTGCCTTCTACTTTCACCTCAAGGATTACATAGTGTTCAGAGAGACTTCTGAGTTCCCAAAATTATTACTATAAAACCCAGTTCTGGTACTACCCAGAAAATGAAGTCAAGAGAAAACCATCCAATGCAAATTAATTTTACTTTATTTTTGTTAATCATTAACATTTCAGAATTGAACATTTAATTCCAATATGTATTAAGCACTCTCTCCATAAGACCTCCTATAGGAATCATCAAAATTAGAAAAATAAAGTATAGTGGTTACAAGAACAAACTTTGAACCCAGAGAAACGAGCTTCCAATTCCATCGTGTATTGTTCTAAGCATGTAATGACAGCATGAGTTAGCTCTTAGGGTTAGAGTAGTCATTGTTATTACTCTTACCCACACAATGAGACATAGAACCCACTATAATCATCAACCACCTTAGTACCCTTGGGATTTTCTGAGCTGACTTGCATTCTAAGTATCCCAAATTTAGCCATAAAATATCATTCTCCAGGTTTAAAAGTTGATATAAACATTTTTTGACAATTAAGTTATTCTTACAATCCTGCCCACCACTCTGTTGCTAGAGAACTATGTATGATTATTTTTATGGACAAAAATCAATATAAATGGAAATTCGTTTCATTTCAAAGCAGGGCAAAGATTTGAATTGCCTCTTCAGAGAAAAAAAATGATGTGAAAAGGAGTCTTAGGATGCTGGTGCTAGGTGCATCTTAATTTGAGAACTACTTGAGTTTCAACCTCAAATTTATTTCACTTCCCATTTTTATTGTGCACAGAGTCTAAAAATACCACTAAGAGAATAACTAATGGCAGTTTAAAGTAATTATTAATAAATAATGAAGCAACTCAGAAGCAATTACATCAAAATATCCTTTTTTTTAAAGTCATGGGACCACTAGTTTGGAGTGATGAGTTCATATATAGGTGTAGTAACAATTTCTAGGGATTAAACAATGTGCTATGTATTCCTCACATACATATTAACACATAGTTGACACTGAAAGGAGAAAGAGAGAAAAATGACTACTTCTTCCTAAAATAGACCACACTCAGTGCAATTATATATATAGTAGCAAATATGAGTTTTTATTGAAAAAGAAAGTCCAGTGGGAGTTTCTTTTTTCCTTTTATTTTAGTGACCAAATTCCTCTTGTCATTGGGGAATTATTGGAAAATTAAATTTGTTTATATTTAAGGTATACAGTATGATGTTCTAACATACAAATACATTGTGAAATGATTACTATACCCAAGTAAAATGATAGCTAGCTAACATAATCCATTACTTGACATAGTAGCCACTTTTTTTCTCTTTTTTTATTAAATCATAGCTGTGTACATTAATGCAATCATGGGGTACAATGTTTAGTGAGAACATTTAAGATCTGTTCTCTTAGCAAATTTTGTACATTAGATCTCCAGAACTTATCTATCTTACATAAATGAAACTTTGCACTCTTGGACAATAGCTCCCCCATTTCTCCCATCTTATATGCCCCAGCAACCATCATTCTACTCTGCTTCTGTGAATTCAACTTTATGTGGAGTCCACATGTAAGTGAGATTGTACAGCATTTGTTTATCTGCACCTGCCTTATTTTCTTCACATTATGATCTGCAGGTTTATTCATGTTTTCACACTCCATAGGATTCCCTTCAAGTTTAAGACTAAATAGTATTTCACTGTGTATCTATACAACTGATTATCCCTTTGGTGGACCTTCAAGCCATTTCCAAGACTTGGCTACTGTGAATAATGCTACGATGAACATGGGGATACACATAAGGCTTCAAGATATTTCATTTCCTTTGAATATATACCTAGAAGTGAGATTGCAAAGTCGTATGATAGTTCTATTTTTTTATTTCATAAGGAATTTCCATGCTGTTTCCCATAATGGCTGTACCAGTTTACATTCACAGCAACAGTGCACAAGAGTTTCCATTTCTCCACATCTTCAGCAACATGTGTTCTCATGTTGGCGTTAGGTGATGTGAATATCTCATTATGGCTTTAATTCACATTTCCCTGATGATTAGTGAGTGATGTTGAACATTTTTTCATGTATATTTTGCCTATTTGCATGAATTCTTTTGTTAAATTCTACTCGGGTTATTGCCCATTTGTTAATCAGCTTATTTGTTTTTTTCCTACTGGGTGGCATGACTTTCTTATTTAATATTTTAGATATTAACTCCTTAGCACAGGTCTCGGTTACAAATATGTTTTTTCATATGTGGGTTGTCTCTTTGTTCTATTGATTTTTTTTCCCTTTCTGGGCAGGAACTTTTTAGTTTGGTACAATTCCATTTGTCTACATTTGCATTTGTGATTGATCCTTTTAAGGCTATATACAAATATATATATCTTAACCAATGTCAAGGAGTTGTTCCCCACTTACTCACTAACCCTCCCAGCCTCTGGTAACCATCATTCTACTCTCTGTCTCCATGAGTTCCCTATGTTTTCTTCTAATAGTTTTACAGTTTCCGGTCTTCCAGTTAAGTCTTTAATCCATTTTGAATGGATTTTATTAAAAACGCAGAGTATAAGACAAGTGTTTGATTTCACTCCCCATCACCATTTATTGAAGAGACAGCATTCCCCCTTGTATGTTCTTGGCATCTTAGTAGAAAATCAATTGACTACAAATGCCTGGAATTATTTCTGAGATCTCTATTCTGTTTCCTTGGTCTATGTGTTAGTTTTCATTTCAAACCATGCTGTTTTGATTATTACAGCTTTGTAGTATAATAGATTGAATTCAAGTTGCATGATGCCTCCAGCTTTGTTCCTTTGAATCAAGATCATTTTGGCTTTTGAGGGGCTTTTATGGTCTTACATAAATTTCAGGATTTTTTTTTTCTATTTCTATGAAAAATGTCATTGGAATTTTAATACCAGTTGCATTGAATTTGTAGGATGATGTGGGTAGTAATATATATTTTAACAACATTATTTCTTCTATGAATCTATCTATGAACATGTATCTTTCCCTTATTTGTGTCTTTTTCAATATCTTTCATCAGTGTTTTTTTTTTCTTTGTTTTCAATATATAGATCTTTCACTTTTTTGATTAAATTCATACCTAAGTATTTTACTTTTTTCTAGCTTTTGTAAATCATATTGTTTGCTCAATTTATTTATTGAGACAGTTTATTAACATTTCTAACCCTTTAAATATTTTTAGTGGTCAGTAGTAGAATTAAGGAGAAGAAATTTCTTTTGCAATTAACAAGTACCATTACAACTGCCATCATGAATCAAATGAGTTTTTGCCCACTGCAGTGTGTAGAAACCTGAATTGATTTTTTCCCCTACATAACTAGACTAATAAAAATACCAGTGTGAACTCAATTTCAAAAACTATCTAATCTCATAGACTGGTTGACTTATAATGTTCTGAAACTCACAAAATTACCAATTTTTTTCTGTACTTAACTATGAAATGTTATTGTCTTCTAAATTTAGGTTAGAAATGTACTAAGTTAAAACTATTAGTATAGTTATTGTCTGTCGCTCTGATTCTCCCTTCAATATGCCCATGTTTTTATAACGCAAACTTTCAAAACAAAATCATAGTTATTTTAAAAGCCATTAAAATTTGATTAACATCATATGCATAGTTTGCAAAGTCTTTAAACATGAACAATCTCATTTAGGCCCCATAACAACTTTGAGTGAGTAGGATTGTTAGCTTTATAACAATAAAGATTGCAGAAGAGAAAAGAGAAGCACCGAGAAACCAAGATGGTTATGGTCATCACCATAAGTAACTCAAGATCTGAGTTCATTTCTATGAACTTACCACATTAGAAAATATCAAACGCAGTTGTGGCAGTGTGTAGGAAGGAACCCTCCAAATTCAAGGGGCTGACCCAATATTCTAACAAGGCCAATGTGCTTCTGACACAACAGTGTCCTGCCAACACCATGGTAGGACACACACACACCACAAGCAGATAAACCCTCATTTTAAATTAACTTTTGTAAAAATGCATTCTATAGATAAATAAATGAATTTCTCTTGATCTTTGGATTGATTAGGTTTTTCAAATATACAAACTTATTTACATTGTATAATCTCTCAGCTATATACCCTAATCTAAACTACCAAGAGCAAACTATACTACATTTTAAAAGAAAAAGTTGTTTTAAAAGGCGATTTTAAAATAATTCTGCTTAACAAGTTATTGGGCAAAATGTATCAGTAACACACAATTTTTCATGGAATAAATTCACATTTGATTGTGTCACATCCTCATGCTTAAGACCCCTATCCCTCCATGGGAAGAGACTAAAAAACATACCCTTTGAAGACTAGTTGGAAATTTCCCTTCTACATTCTTATTCCCATTAAAACCCCAAACAACTTCAAAAATATCTTTCAAACCTACAACTAATTATAATTTAATTCAATTCACAGTAAACATATTTCTTCATATATTAATAAAAATGTATGTTGGCTTAATGTTGTGAATTTTCAACCAGATAAAAGACATACATACATTAATACAACCAGAAATCAAAAGTATTAATCAATCAATCAAACAAAAAAACAAAAAATAGCAGGTTCTATTCCTGGATCCAGCAACTAAATACATGATTGACATTAAGGAAAATTGTTTTACTTGCATGTTGGGATTTTCATTAATGAAAAAGAATAAAATATAGTCAGGATATTGGGAAAAGGCCCTACAGACAATAAAAACTCCCTATGACATGAAACTTAAAATTAAAATGTTAAAATTTTATATATAACAGATATAACACAAGTTATTAAGGTAATTCCGTTTTACTTGTTTTCATTCATGCTAACAAGCAAACATCTGATAATAATCTGGTTTCTGTGGCACATTTTCCTTCAGAGAGAGGAATAGTGATCAACCACTATGAATATTCTAGCTTTGTTCACTGGTGTAATTTTCATTGCAGATTAAAATTAAAATTGGTACTCGAGTTTATAGTCAGATTAGTGCTTTTGGCTAGAGTGAAACAGTCCCTCAGAACCTCATCAATGAAGTTAAGCAGCTGCTTTGATACCAGCAAAATTGAGAGGGAAAATCAACCAAAATAGTCTTCCTCTTTATCATCCCATCTTCCAACTATAATACTGCTTAAAAATGGCATCAGAAACATTAAGAAAATAAAAGGAATGATGATAATGATGATGACAACAACAAAGATGGTCATGATTATGACGGTGGTGGTGAGGACGATGTCATCCCTAACTTTAATACATGGGCTGTATTCCCCCTGCTGATCCTACCTCATTACCTGTCAATGAGCATCAACATTATTTCAACACATGTAGTAAATTTAAGAATCAGTAATCTGCTAGCTAGACTTTCATTTAAGCCAATCCAAAATGTTATATCAAATTGAACCCAAATAGAATGCCTACAATTTGTTAGCTAATATCACGAACCAATGTCTTAAAATACATGAGGAGCACTAAACAGACCAGGCATCCTCAAACTTTTTAAACAGGGGGCCAACTCACTGTCCCTCAGACCGATGGAAGGCCAGATTATAGTTTAAAAATAAAAACTATGAACAAATTCCTATGTACACTGCACATATCTTATTTTGAAGTAAAAAACAAAACAGGAACAAATACAATTCACACCACCACATGTGGCCCACGGGCCATAGTTTGAGGACCCCAGAAACAGACTATCATAATTTACAGAACTTCTGCCTTGACTAAAGCCATTAAAACCCTGTATAAATGAATTATTTAAATTTCTTTAAAACAACACAACAACAAAAAAAACCCCAAAACCATGAATTTTCATTCTAACCTCCAGAATACATGAAAAGGCTCAACTACACTTTTCTGTACCGACAACAGTTATTAGTATTTGCGGTATTATTTAATGTCACAAACCACTCATTTTATCTTTAAAGTTTATAAACACATGAATTACGTAATTTTTCTCATTGTTAAATTATCTATTCACAGTACTGTTTGGGAAGTGCTCATATATTAAGAGAGTGTAAAAAAGAGATATATATAAACAAAATATTTTTTTAAACGAAAATCAAATCAAAAGCCATTCTTTTATTTCCTTTGAGATATGAGCAAATATTTATATAGTACCTAAGAGGAAATTTAAAAATGTCCTTTCAACATATGCACTAGAATGTTTATCACAGCTCAATTCACAATCACCAAAATGTGGAATCAACCCATGTGCCCATCAACCCATAATGTTTCAATAAACTATAGTTTATATATATACTGCAGAATACTATTCAGCTATAAAAAACATGGAGACTTTACATCTTTTGTATATACCTGGACAAAGCTGGAGAACATTCTACTTAGTGAAGTATCACAAGAATGGAAAAGCAAGTATCCAGTGTACTGAATACTAATGTGAAACCAATAGATGAATAAATACACACCCAGAAGAGAAAAACACAAACTCAAGTGGGAGGGAGGGGGAGAAGGACAGAAGGACATAGGAGAGGGAAGGGAACTGGGTGCTTTCACCTGATAGTACAATGTAAGAGTATATGCACACCTCCTGGGTCAGGAGCTCAGTTACAACTTAGTCTCTACCTAACAAACACAAAGAATGTCACCTAATCATCTACACCTTCATATTAATCTAAAAAAAAAAATGTTAAGTCCTTTCAAAAAGCTAATTATCTTTCTATACACACATTTGCTACTAGTTTGACTTGGCTTTAGTAAAATGATTAGTGTAAAAAAAGGAAGAAAACATAACAAGATCCAGGTGACACTTCTATTATGATATATAGAGTCAACATTTTATTGACACCTATTAATTGACAGGAATAAAAAAGAATCATCTCTAAAATAATTTTACATCCATAAAATGTTAAGGTTATAAGTTGTGCAACCTCAGATTTCACGAGCAGATTCTCGGAGAATCTTTGCTGAATAGCTGAAGAGCTAGTACGTAGTGCCCCATCAATTATGTAAAGCTAAAGAGCAGAAATACATAATTTTATCTTACACCTAATAGGCTAAATTGACCTGAGGCATCAATTTTAGGAGTTTGTTCTGCCTTTACCCTTCTTTAATTATAATAATCAAATTATTTCAGAATAATAAGACACCAAAATATCAGTTATCATGATTAATCACCCTATCAAAATCAAGCATTATGAAGCACCAAGAACATGGGGCACATTGTAATTGATGCCTCAATCCAGAGTTCCAGACAATGGCTTTCCTGTCAGTCCCGGCCTGGTTTTTCTGGGCTCCATATATGCCTCCCCCCTTTGGTTTCAGAGCCAGGTCCTGATGCCAGAAAATCAAACATGGGACTTAAAATTTAAAGTCTTATTGCTCAGAGATTCAACAAAAAAGAGCTCTGGAAATCTGTGGCTCTAAAATAGGTTCCTAACCCCACCATTAGTGGGGAGGGGTTAGTGTAGTACTCTACAAAGTAGGCCTTCCACTTCCGTTTCCCAATCTGGAATGCCATACTCTGCCCTGCACATTTACCTGCTTGGTTGAGGCTTTGCTGCTCTGTCAGGATTTTGCCAAACCTCTCTCCATTGCCCCACAAATGGACGAATCTTGCCAAAAAATCTCAGAATACTAGAACTATCAAATGTTGCCTGCCTGACTGTGAGCTGTAGGGGTCACGGAACTTGCTCCATTTACCAGACTAGACACCACCCCCAACTCTCATTTATACTCACACCCCTCCCCAATCCCCATCTTACTACCCTCTTAAAGTTTTTCTCATGATTACAAGGTGATTTTTCTAAATTAAATTCATTTTATATACTGATACTACCTCTGCATAAAGGACAGAAGATTCCCTTACTATCTAAACTAATCTCTGGGCTTTACTTGCCTGGAAGCCATACAGTCTCCCGTGCTGACTGATCCATCCCCAGGAGCGGCACATCTGATCCATGCTAGTGTCTCTCCCACTGCAAGGAAAGATTTCTTCCTGAAGTGCCCATTCCTAGACTAAGGGTTGCCTCCTGTTTCCTGCTCACTTGAATGAGTTCAACAAATACATATTGAACACAGAGTAAGTGTTCCGTATATTTCCCATAATGATCATGTGGAGAATTCTGAAATGAAAATCAGGAATAATCCAAAAGCATGAAGTGTCTGCTTCACTGTGGCAGTTTGCTAATTGTCCTCTAGTAACAATAAGTCTTTTTCTCATCTTAGTCATAAAACTGTCCACTTTCATCTAGGAACATGGTTACCTAGCTAGAAACAATTAGGTCATTAAATATGAATGTTCTATTTCAAATCAAAAGTTTAGTTTATTATATCTCAAACAAGAATCAGTAAAATTAATCAAAGTACCTATATACTTGAGTATAAGCCGAGTTTTTGTGCCAAAAATTTGTGCTGAAAAACCCGAACTTGGCTTATACTCGGGTCATACAGGTTATTTGATTTGGTGCGCTTAGCTTAACAGGTAATCAAGCTAAATCACAAAGGTTAAAATCCTTCAAAACTGGATTCCTCCTCATCATCATCATCTGTATGTCCAAACAGAGCTTCAGCTGTATCTGATGTGAGGGTATCAGCATTTAACCTACTGATTCCTCAATAATTGTAATTGTTTTGGGTATATGTTTTTATTTTTGAAATTACCAGTGGCTGCTGCATTTTCCACCTTGGCTTATACTCGAGTCACTAAGTTTTCCCAGTTTTTAGGGTAAAATTAAGGGGGTCGGCTTATACTCGGGTAGATGCGGTATATGTCTAAACTATCGACACAGTTTTGTCATCTTAACCCTAGTTTGTTCATGTGGCAGCAAAGAAACCTGGAGAGTGAGCTGCGATGAAATCACAAAAGGTGTCTCCACAACTTGTTGAGAATTGAATATTTTTCCTTGTAACAAGTGGTCCAAAGCTTGCGACAAGTGGTAGTCAGTTGGGCAAGGTCTGGTGAGTGCAGCGGATGACAGAGAGTTTCCAAGTCCAGCAGCCTCTGTATTCTGGGCAGTGTTGTTTCTGTGACAGGCGGTTGGGCTAAATCTTGCAAGAGGATTGGCCTGTCCCCATTGGCCAATCTCAGCTGTTGAATGGCAAGCATCCTCCTTGTTTTGTCCAACCAGGTAAAACAGACATCCCCTGTAATCAAATGACCAGGTTTCATGAAACTGTAATGGATAATACCAGCACTGGACCACTAAACACATACCATTAGCTTTTTTTTGATTAATATTTATTTAGTTAAGGGCTGTGTTTCAGTACTTCATCTTTACCCAACCATTGTGCTGAATGCTTACAATTGTCAAAAAGAATCCATTTTCCATCTCACGTAACAATATGAGGTGGAAATGGTTTATGTCATGACAACAAAGAAAGGCAAACATCAAGACAATATCTCTTCTAATGGTTACTTAATTCATGTGGAACCCATCGATCCAGCTTCTTTACCTTGCTGATTTGTTTCATGTGATTGATTACTGGAATAGGAACATCAAACTTTGCCACTAATTCACATGCAGGTTGATATGGATTCACTTCCACAATAGCTTTTAGCTCATCATTTTCTACTTTGGACTTAGGTTGTCCACACATCTCATTTTCAAGATTAAAATCACCAAAAGGGAACTTCCCAAACCATTTATGTACTGTGCATTCATTAGCCAGATCCTTCCCAAAATGTTGTTGATATTGTGAGATGTCTTTCCTGAGCTGGCTCCATGATGAAACTCATATTCAAAAATAGTATGAATTTTTTATTTATCCACGCCTTCACAAAATTGCTCTAAAACAAAAATTTTGAAAGATAATCACAAGCCAAAATACATGTTTGGAAGAATGAGGATACCCTCTCAACATAAAAAATAAAATAAAAACAATAAGTGTCATAGGGAAATGTCAGGGATATCAGTTCTCAAACCTAGTACTTAAGGAAATCAGACATTTCATAATACATTCCCCAATGTACATTGCAACTGAAATGGGGAAGTGAGTAAAGTGATAGGTGCTTCAATCCAGATTTTATGATTAGGAAGGGAACTGTTTGCCCTTCACTCTTCCTTACCCCTAAAATCAGAATAGGGAGATGTTGGAACCCAGCCAGCTTCCTCAGTTATGACAAAGGCATTATGGATCTAGGAGAGAGACAGAAGCCTAGGTCCTTGTGTAATCTCAGGTAGCAGAGCTGCCCATTAGCCCTGGACCACCTGCCTAGATTGTTACATGAGAGAGAAATAAACTTCTTTTTTACTGGAGCACTGCATTTTAGGTCTCTTTATTACAGGAGCTTTGACTATTCCCTAAACAATAGTCCTCTACCAGTTTCTTAGGACTTACTGAGATGTTTCCCTAGGGTGTGATTCTCTAAAACAAGGATCAGAAAACATTTTCTTGAGAAGGCCATATACACTTCTGTTACATATTCCTTTTTATTTCTTTTTTATAATCACTTAAAAATGTAAAGACTCTACTTAGTTGAAGGAGCCAGACAAAAGAGGGCCCAGATTTGGCCCATGTGGCCATAGTTTATTGACCCTAGGAAGCAATAAATTTAGATACAATTTCTCCTAAAGAGAAATCCTTTTTATTTATTGTTCAATTTTTTAATCTCAGGTCAATGTGAGGGTCACAATATTTGAATTTGTTATGTATAATCTGTGTTGTAGTTGTGTCCCACACCCAAATCTCTAGTTGGTTATGTTTATGTCTAGAAAGGAAGACTTAAACAATGTGGTGAGAGGCTTAGTTAGAGCGAGTACTAGATGCTGAGGAAGCAGAAAAAGAAAGAAATGCAGCCCCTTCGCTGGTGCTGATATGCATATTCTGGGGTATACCCTATCTATTCTCATTATGTGAGATGCTTCCCAAGTGCAGGATCCCAGTTTCCTAATTCTCCTCTTTAGCACAGTGACCTGCATGCAGAAAATAAGTGTAGCCATCTTATTCATTGATGAATTTGCCACCTACTTCTGTGCCTTTTCATAATAAAGAGAATATGTTGTCTACTCAAGTAACTAAGTAAAGGCTCCAGATGGATTTTGCCTTCAACATTTCTTGGCATTGTCATCTATTTTAATGTTTTGAATTAAGAGGTGGGGTAGATGATAACCCCAATGAACCAAACTATTCTTATATGTTATAATAGTGTTTTTATTGTTATATATTAAGACCAAAGACCTTTTTCTTTCCCCTTGAATGATACTGACTGGCAAGTCTGCATAAGGATCCCAATTTATGAATAGAACTTAGTCATTTCTAGCATTTCTTTTTTTATTATTATTAAATCATAGCTGTGTACATTAATGCGATCATGGGGCACCATACACTGGTTTGATAGACCGTTTGACACATTTTTATCACACTGGTTAACATAGCCTTCCTGGCATTTTCTTAGTTATTGTTTTAAGACATTTATATTCTACATTTACTAAGTTTCACATGTACATTTCAAGCTGAGACTGTTCCTAGAAAAAGGGATAATAGAGGATCTACCTTAATGACATGTATAATACTTTCCCCCCCAGATGGTTACAGTGTGGTTTCAGTATTTTCTTAGAAATGTTATAAATTTCCAGGATATCAGAGAAAATAATGACTAATTACCCAGAAATACCTTCCAGAGTTAAATGTAAACATTTAATTTGTCTTCTCTCAATTCCACCATAAGTTTTGGGGATAATTATCAGTTGATTTACAAAGAGTGTTCAGAACTTAACAAATAAATGTTCTTGCTTTTTTTTTTAATAATTATTGCTGTGTAAGATTCCATTTCTAAAAAACAATTCAGGCAAAAATATAGATGTTCTACAAAATAGTCTACAGATAACTTCTTCACTACATTTTATACTCTAAAACAGAGGAAAATTGAACATCAGAATAATCCTGAAATTATATTGCAATCATGATTTAACATCTGACATCCCATCTCCTTGACAGTTCTCTTCCATTCACGAAAGTCTATTTACTAAACACTTCCATTATTCTTCAGTGTAGAACTGTGTGCTTCCTTCTGTCTTTCTTTGTTTCTTGCCTAATTTCTTTACATGCCAGTCTTATACCCTTAGAAAGACTTATTTTTATCTCCTTAAAGGCAAGAACTGTATATTATACTTTTCTACTCCAGTAACTACCAGTGATTATAGCCCCGGACTGAGAAAAGGGTTCAATAAATATTTGTTGAATGGAGTTCAATTAATTTTCCTTTCCAAAGCTTGGAAGATAAAATAACATGCTCACCTTGCTGTGTAAGAACAAGTTATTCCCTGACCCTCCTAATTCTCTACTAAAGCAAGGTTTACAACCCTGAACCTGCTGCACAGCCCTGGGCAATACTTGATAATCTCACAAGCAAACACAATTCATCCTGCACAAAGGTTTATGGGCTGGTCCCTGGAGTTAGAGCCCATACTAATTACCAGGTGCAACTATCACATCAGTCCAGGTTAGCAAAGTTGTTAGGATTTAAAATCCTATTGACACCATAGTATCTGAGTAGAGTTTAAAGTAATCAGCTTTCATCTGCCCCAGCATTTCCTATATGAATACTAGTTCAAGTCATATATTTCTTTCTTTCATTCATATTTCACTATCTATGACAGCTATCTATGACAAACCCACAGCTAATATTTTACTGAATGGAGTTAAACTGAAAGCTTTTCCACTTAGAATTGGACTCAGACAAGGTTGTCCTCTGTCGCCATTACTGTTCAACATAGTGCTGGAAGTTCTAGCCAATACAATTAGGCAAGATAAGAAAATAAAGGGCATCCAAATGGGAGCAGAGGAGGTCAACCTCTCCCTCTTTGCTGATGATATGATCTTATACTTAGGGAACCCCAAAGACTCAACCACAAGACTCTTGGAAGTCATCAAAAAATACACTAATGTCTCAGGATATAAAATCAATGCCCACAAGTCAGTTGCCTTTGCATACGCCAACAACAGCCACAATGAGAGGCTAATTAAGGACACAACTCCCATCACCATAGCCCCAAAGAAAATGAAATACCTAGGAATATACCTAACAAAATAAGTGCAGGACCTCTATAAAGAAAATTATGAAACCCTAAGAAAGGAAACAGCAGAAGACTTTAACAAATGGAAGAACATACCAGGCTCATGGCTGGGAAGAATCAACATTATTAAAATGTCTACACTTCGCAGAGCAATCTACTGAGTCAACGCCATCCCTATTAAAATACCAACATCCTATTTTCAAGACTTGGAAAAAATGATTCTGTGTTTTGTATGGAACCAGAAAAAACAAACAAACAAACACATAGCTAAGGCAGTTCTTAGTAATAAAAACAAAGGTGGGGGCATGACCATATCAGATTCTGGACTGTACGACAAGGCCATAGTAGTCAAGACAGCATGGTACTGGCACAAAAATACAGATGTAGACATTTGGAATCAAATAGAAAACCAGATTTGTGGGTGTTGATTTTGTAGCCTGAGACATTGCTGTATTCCTTAATCACTTCTATCTCTCAACAAATTGCTATCGCTATTATTGTTTCTGGTAGATTTATCTTTTGGGCTTCATACTAAAGTTATGAGTGAATTGCGCAACACAATTCCAGTCTTAGAGTATTCTGGGCTTATCTGCATACTTAATTTACTGGTGAGTTTTATATTTTCAAGTGTTTTCTTTTTGCACATTTTTTCTTTCAGATTGAAGAACTCCCGTTAGCATATATTGTAAGATGAGTCTAGTGATGGTGAATTCTCTCAGCTTTTGTTTATCTGGGGAAAACTTTATTCTTACCTTCTTATTTGAAAGGTAGCTTTGCTGAACACAGAATTCTTTATTTTATTTTATTTTATTTTTATTAAATGAACACAGAATTCTTGAATGATATTTTTTTCTTTCAGCACTTTGAAGTCATCCTACCTCCTCCTGGCCTATATGGTTTCTGTTGCCAGACAAATTGAAGCACATTTATGTTATTTTCTTTTTTTCTCTTGCTGCTTTTATGATTATTTCTTTGTCCTTGACCTTTGAGAGTTTGATTATATGCCTTGGAGTAGTCTTAATTGGGTTGAATCTGTTTAGTGTTCTCTGATCTTCCTATGCCTAAATATTTATCTCTTTCTCAAGTTTTTGAAAATTTTCTTTCTTTTTTTTAATTGTTGGGGAATCATTGAGGGTACAAAGAGCCAGATTACACTTGCATTTGCTGGGTAAAGTCCCTCTAATAATAGTTATTTCCCTGAGTAAGGTCTTTGCCCCTTGCTCTTGCTCAACTCCCTTTTGAACAACAATAGCTTTTAGATTTGGTTTCCTGTGTCTTATAAATGATCTTCATTAATTTCCACCCTTTTGTCTATTTTCTCTAGGGTGTAATTTCTTTTCTTTTCTTTTCTTTTCTTTTCTTTTCTTTTTTTTTTTTTTTGAGGAAGTCTTACTATGTCATCCTCAGTAGAGTGTTGTGGTGTCACAGCTAACAGCAACCTCAAACTCTTGGGGTTGGGCTTAAGCAGTTCTCTTGCCTCATCCTCCCAAGTAGATGGGACTGCAGGAACCTGCCACAACACCTGGCTATTTTTTTGTTGCTGTCATCATTATTGTTTAGCTGGCCTGGGCTGGGTTTGAACCTGTCATCCTCAGTGCATGTGGCTGGCACCATAACCACTGTGCTACAGGTGCCAAGCCTAGTGTGTAGTTTCAAAGAGCCTTTCTTTGAGCTCATTGATTCTTTCCTTTGTTAAATTCATTCTGCTGATAGGAGCCTGTAGTATACTTTTCAATTCAGCAAATGTATTTCTTAGTTGCAATATTTCTGTTTGATTTTTAAAAAATTTCAATCTCTTTAAGTTTCATGATAAATTTTTGAATTTCTTTTCTGTGTTATCTTGGAGATTACTGAGTTTCCTTAAAACTGCTGTTTGGAGGTCTTGGTCAGAGAGTTCACATATTGCCATCTCATCATGGTCAGTCACTGGTTGCTTGCTTTGTTTGTCTGGGGGAGTTCATCCTTCCCTGTTTACTATTTTTCTTATGGAAATACACCTATACATTTGCATTAAAGGATTAGTTATTTAGTTCAGTCTTCTCTATTGGGCTTGTTTTGGTTTTTATTGAAAATATTTACTTAGAGATTCTTTATAATTTACCCATTGATTACCTTTTCTTTTTCTTTCCCCACTAGTTCACTATTTCCTTTATGGCACTAGATGGTGCCTTAAAACCAAGTTTGGCCAGGTTTAGTGGCTCCTGCCTGTAATCCTAGCACTCTGGAGGCCGAGGCAGGTGGATTGCTTGAGCTCAGGAGTTCAAGACCAGCCTGAGCAAGAGAGAGACCCCATCCCTACTAAAAATAGAAAAACTACCCAGGCATTGTGGTAGGCACCTGTAGTCCCAGGTATTTGGGAGGCTGAGGCAAGAGTATCACTTTGAGTTTGTGGTTGCTCTGAGCTATTGTGCCATAGGACTCTACTGAGGGTGACAAAGTAAGACTCTGTCTCCAAAAAAACAAAAACAAAAAACAAAAACAAAACAACCCATGTTTGCCTCAGTTCTGCTAAACAATAAGAGTACCAACTGTCCTGAGTGGGAGAGGTCTTAAAGGGGATAGCCCAGCAGAGTGGAAGGCTGATTAGGGGTTTATATCCAAGGGAACTGTGGGATGAATCTGTTACAGTGTGGTGCAATTGAATAGCCACTCTGAATTGGTATCCTCTTTGGCAGAGTTATAGGCAGAGTTTCCAGAGACACCTTTGCCTCATTGCCAATCTTGGGGAGAATAAATTCATGCTTCATAGTAAATATGAAGTTAGTTATAGGTTTTTCATGGATACGCTTTATCACATTGAGGAAGTTCCCTTCTTTTCCTATTTTGTAGAGGATTTTTATCATGAAGAGGTGTTGGATTTTTTCAGATGTATTATTTTTTTTAAAAAGTAGTAGAGATTTCATAACTTTGTATTGGAATTAGATTGTGGGTGGGACTGAGAGAGGGAAGGTCTTTCATGTAGCAGCTGGAGGATCAGAGGAAAAGTCACTAGTGACATCAGCTTGAAACAAAGGAACAGCAGGGCTTATAAAGTGTGATCAGCTACGTGGGTCTGTGGTGAGCACCAAAGTGCCACTGTATCTTCCTGTTGTGGCCTTCCAGTCATAATAGATTTCATTTCATTTTTGAAAAAATTGTGGTAAATTCACACCACCATAAAGTTTACCATCTTAACTATTTTTAAATGTAGTGTACCTTCATATTTTTTTATTACCATCACCACCATCACCACCTAGTGCCCAGTATCCACCATTCTGCTTTGTGTTTCCATGAATTTAACTGCTCTAGATACCTCATATAAGTGAAACCACATGGTGTCTGTCCTTTTGTGTCTGTCTCTTTTCACTTTGTACAATGTCTTCAAGGTTGTATAATGTCTTCCATGTTGTGGCATGTGTCAGAATTTCCTTCCTTTTTAAGGCTGAATAGCATTGCTGTAGGTATACACCACATTTTGTTTATCCATTCCTCCTTTAAGGGCCACTTGGGTTACTTCCAACTTTAGGCTGTTGTAAACAATGCTCCTACCAATATGGGTACACAAAATCTGCCCAAGTTCCTGCTCTCAATTCATTGGGGTATATACCCAGATATGGAATTGCTGGATCATATGACAATTCTATTTTTAATCTTTGAGGAACTGCCATACTGTTTTCCATAGCAGCTGTGCCATTTTTACATTCCCATGTCTAGTGCATTTTTTGCATCCATTGAAATGAACACTTAGGGTGGGGGTATCCTTTATTCTATTAATATGGTACAGTACATTAATGATTGTCTGATGTTACTAACCTTACATTCCTAGGGTAAATCTCACTTAGTGAGTCATAGTGCATAATACTTTGTACATGTTTCTGGATTGAGATTACTAATATATATATATTTTTAAAGGATTTTGGCTTCTATGTTCATGGGATATTAATTAGTGTTTCGTTTTTTCTTGTGCTAACCCTCTGGCTTTGTTAGAACAATACCAGCCTCACATGATAAACTGAGAAGTGTTCCCACATGTTCAATTTTCGGAAAGATATGTAGGATGATATTATTGCTTCCTTAACTATTGAATGAAATTACCCAGGTGAATTTTTAACAGCCTATTTCAAATTGTGTTTCTCTTTAGCTTAAAATCCTTCTGTTGCTTTATATCCCATTTAAATTAAGATCCACTTCTTACTTTGGTCTATAAAACTAAATGGTTGCTTCCACAATTATCTTCTTTCTCTCCACTACCCTCTCCCACTGTATTCTAGACACCGTGGCCTTTTAGGTGTCCCTCAAAAATACTGAGCTTTTTTCCACATGGCCAACTTGTTCCACTTTGGGGCCTTCGCATTTCCTCTGAAATGTACTTCCCCAGGGTGTTTCCTCATTGGTGCCCATCTGGGTTTTCAGATCTCACCCCTCACCTCACCTCCTCAGAGAGGTCAGTACAAGCATATATTCCGTTACCCTCTATCTCATTACCCTATCTTACTTCTCTGAGTAACAATCATATCCTAGAATTTTTCTTGTTTATTAACTATCTCTCCTCTCCTCACTTGGATGTCAGTTTCTTATGAGCAGGAACCTCATGTTGTTTTCTTGCCAGTGTCATCCCCCTACCAGGAACAGTGTTGATACATAGCAGACAATCAATAAATATTGGTTGAACAAACGAACAAGAATAACAACAATAATAGCTGTCTGTGGGAGCAGGCATGGATTTAAATGTACTACTTTTAAGACCAGGTACTGATTTAAGTGCTTACAAATACCATTTAATTTAGTTCTCTAATATAACTCTAAATGCAGATACTATTTTCTCCTGTTAACCAAGAAGGAAATGAGGCTTCGAGGGGCTACATAGCAGCTTCATGGCCTCATAGCTGCTAGGATGCAGAGCAGGGTAGACCCCAGGTTTGTCTGACATCAGAGCCCCTACTGATCCAGACCTTGACACAGATCTTTGCTTACAGGCAGGAAACGTTGATCCCCCCAATTAAAAGGTGGTGACCTCAGACTGGCAAATCTTTGGGACAGTCCAGGGTGAGGCCCTTTGTTCCCAGGAGTGACCCGTGGAACTGAAGGTGCTGTTGCACAGTGAAGACCCCCCCCCCCACACACACACACACACCATCTTGATAAATAAGGCATGTCTTCACAGGCTCAGTTTTCACATCCTCTTTTTGAAAATGGATCTCCCTGAAACACGGTTGGCTTCATCTTTTACATAATGCAAATTCTTATTCCTGTCTTTTGTGAAACCACTGTCCTTGTGATCTCCACGCTTCTGTCAGCTAAATTGCTGGCTGCTTTAGACGGTCAGACCACGGAAGCTAATAATAACCCTGGATCACTAGAGTACTTCCTCTGCTCCAAACCCTGCACCTAGAGCCCCACAGGGATGATCCCATGTCAACCTTACAGCAGCCCAGTTCTGGTTATTAGTCCATTTGATGGATTAGAACTCTGAGCCTCATTGGAGATAAATTAGGCACCCTGAATCACATGACTAGTCCATAGCCCAGCAAGATCTAGACTTGGGTCTGTCTAGACTCCTCCTTCCTGTGCAGGCTGAGCAGCTTCTGCTGAGAATCATGCATTATATGATGCTTGCTATTACTTCTGCACAACAGGGATAATGTAGAGATGATGAATATAACCCCCAGCACTGTGACAGCCACTGGAAATATGTTATCCCACAAGATCCCTGAAAGGGGTGCTGTTGGGCCCCACCCTTATCTGCTTTGATTTGCCAGGCACCTTGCCACCCCCCTGTCGCTGTGAGTTTCTGCTCACAGCCCACAGCTGCTTTCTTTCTTTCTTTTTTTTATTAAATCATAGCTGTGTACAATAATGCAATCATGAGGTACAATGTGCTGATTTTATATACAGTTTGAAATATTTTCATTGAACTGGTTAACATAGCCTTCGTGGCATTTTCTTAGATATTGTGTCCAGACTTTTATATTCTACGTTTAGTAAATTTCACCTTTACCCTTCTAAGATGCACCGTAGGTGTGGACCCACTAATTACCCTCCCTCCACCCATCCTCCCCTCTCCCCTTCACAGCTGCTTTCTTTTGTGCTCTTAGCTAACAGGAGCCACTTTACCTGGAAATGTCTGCTTCACTTCTGGGGGCCACCCCAGCCAATGACTGACAAACATAAGGTGGAAAAGGCTGGTGCCTCCTCTCAAAGTCACGTATCTCTGTGGTGCCCTGCGTGCTACACATGTCCCCATGGGATCAAGCTGCCAGTAGAATTCAGCCCAACCTACCCTTTTCTTGCTTTTTTCCTCTGTTCTATCCTGTGTCCCTCATTCCTCTTCCCTGACATCACTCGCACTAAAAGTCTGTCTTGGGTCCCACTTCTGTGGAGGCCCAGACAAGCTCCGTGAGTCCAGAAAGACCATCTGTCTCCTATAGAGGGAGAACATGAAGCTGGAGGTGGCTGTCCCCATTCAGGCACTCCATCTCGCTCCTGGAGGGGTGCCACGGCTTTGGGCTCCCGCCCATGTTGGCAGCATCCACCACCTGCATCCCTCCTTGAAACCACTGCCTCCCCAGGATCAGAGGATTAATTGCACAGGGGTCCCCCAGGCTCAGTATTTCTATCTTCACTTTCCCTGCCTTCTGCCTCATTGTGGTCCCCTGCTACCTCCATAAACTATGGCTGTGGAACATTTGCATAGAAGCTGGAGGCTGAGGTGGCCATAGATTTTGGATGCCTGGAATGATTTTCCTCCTTTCCTTTCTACTGATAGCATACTCTGCACCCCAACTTCAGCCACAGTATGGGCACATGACCCAGGCTGGACCCAGGCACCATCCCCTGCAGGGTGTAGAGACTGGCTCAGAGCACACTGCAGGAGGACAGGTCCCTGGATACCCTTGGCTGGCCCAGCTCTTCCCCATCTTGCTTTCAGTTCTCAGGCAGAAGCTACATCCTGTGATACGGAGGAAATGTCCAGAGCAACCCAGGCAGTGTCTTCATTCCTTCTAGGACAAAATGCTCCTCAATGCTTGTTCTCAGTGAACAAACACCCAGGTATACAGACCCAGGTGGACCGCTTCCGGAAAGTCCCTCGGCTGCAGGGTGACATGGGGTGAGCACGGCCAAGTCTCTGAGCAGCCTTCCTGAGCCTGGGCAAACTGCTCTCTGTGGGCCCTAACAGAGGTTGCTGTTGATTCCTGCTGCCTATTGGTGAGTAAGAAAGTTGCTTTCCCTGACTTGTGTGAGTGTTTTGTCTCACTGGACTGCACTCAAACAAGTAAGTGCTGAGGACTAGGGCTCCTTTCCCCTCCTCACAGCTGTCTTAATGGTGATGGGACTGCAGAAGCAGCTGGGTCTTCTTTGAGCCTGTGACGTAGTAAGGACCCTTACAGCACTCTGGTAGTTGGGTTTGTGCAAAACCTCCTTCCAGGAACTTTTGCATATATGACCAAGTCAAGACGATCAATGACCATCTTTGGGACTGCTTTGTAGGAACTAAGGGAAAAAGAAAGCTTCTTGCCTCCGAGATGCTGGAAGGATTAAAATCTCGGGCTGTCAGGGACCATCTTCCCTGTCATATGGAAAAAGCCTTTCTGAGGCAATAGTGTGGCAACACCTAGGAAGTGATGGCACCAAGGGATGGAGAGAGAAAACAGTGGTCTTGATGATTGATTTCTGTCTGTTGCGTCTTGAGGTTCTGCTGGATTGTTTGGGTGGGCTCATTGTAATCACAAATGTCCTCAAGAGAGGAAGGCAGGACATTCAGAGTCCAGGAGAAGAAGGTGATGTGTTGATGAAAGCAGAGACTGAAGCAGTACACCAGGATTCTAGGAGTGACTGCCACCTCCAGCAGCGAGAAGATGCAAGGAAATAATTCTCTTCTGGAGTCTCCCGAGGGAACCAGCCTGGCTGACACTCCATAAGGTGATTTTTAGCTCCTTAAGACTCATTTCAGATTTCTGACTCCTAGAACTGTAGGAGAATAAATTTGTATGGTTTCAAGCCTCCAACTTTGTGGCAATTTGTTCAGACAACAGGAGGACACTCATACACCCCGCTGGGCCTCAAGTTCTTTATCTGACCTCCGAGGTCCCATCTCTCTCTCTCTTTCTCACATTTGCATTCTACAGCGCATCTCATGGCCTTTTTCTGAGCTAGGTAGAACAAGTATCAACTTCCTTTTCCAATGTTAAGATATCAAAGTCCAGTGAGGTACAATCAGGACATGTAGCCATGGCCAAGGTGAACTAGGACCCAGTCATATCTATTTATTTCCATTGAATTAAAAAGTCATAGATGAGGCCTTTCTTTGCTTACATTTTCCTTGGATATAGAACAGTCTGAGCTTATTTCAATGGCATTGGCATCATGAGATGAGAGTTCAAGGTGAGACTCCTGGAGGACATGAAAGCCAGAGTTCAGGTGACAAGCAGCAGAACCGATTTTCAAGTTTATAAACACCTTCTAAGCTTTACAGCCTCCCAAAGTGGTGCCACCAAGGATGACTATTTTAATGTACTCTTGGGACATTTCCCCCCACTTATTAAGGGGTCTTTGATCTGAAGATCTTGATGTGCATTTCTACCTAACAAGTACTTATAATTTTCACTCTCCACATGAGAAAAGAGGAGAACATCTCACAGAGAGAGAACAAAATGTTCTACCCTTATATGGAGGCACTCTGGAGATCCATGTTCTAAAAGCCTGCATGGTAGCAAGAAGGGCTACACTGAAGGTGATCATTAATTCACCCTATCATCAAGCCAACAAATATTTTCTGCTTTATAAATGTTTACCAAATTCCAGGCACTGTTTTAGGCACTTGGGATATATTCATAAACAAAAGTGACAAACCTTCTTGCCCATGTGGTGCACGCATTCTAAAGACAAATGATGGAGCATGGCATTACAGGCAGGTCATTTGGGTACTGCAGGACCAGTGGAATCTGTGATGCCTATAGAATTAGGGGACCGCTCTTGGCTCATTCCTGGATATTGAATCACTTTGTCAGTGTGGGTCTCCAGTAGCTATTCCTCCGTCCCCATTATAGTAAATATACTTTGAAATCTTCTGTGTATTATGATTTTTTTTTTCTGTATTATAATGTTTTGATACCTTAAAAAATCCTTTCTGCTGAGAGGCTGAGGTGGAAAAAACCCTTGAGCTCAAGAGTTTGAGACCAGCCTGAGTAAGAGCAAGACTTCGTCTCTACTAAAAATAGAAAAACAAGCCCGGCATTGTGGCAGGCACCTGAAGTCCCAGCTAGTTGGGAGGCTGAGGCAGGAGGACCACCTGAACCCAGGAGTCCGAGGTTCAGGACAATAGAATGAGACTCTGTCTAAATAAATTAATTAATTAATAAAAAACAATAAAAACCTTTCTGGCTGGGGGAGACTGCCCTACTAGGAGCCAGCCAATTCTTAGATATAACAAAGGGCCCAGCCTGGAGCATGTCTTTGATATGCAAACTAAGGAACCCCGGAGCCTTAACTCCTTTCTCAGGCCCATATACCCCAGGAGACAATATACTTCTGCCTTAATCATCTCAGAGCAACCAGCGCCCACCCCTCTAGCTCAGAGCCCACTGAACTTATTCTAAATAGTCCTAAACTGTTCACATGCCCTACCCTTGCTTTATCCATGGAAAACCCAATGTAGGCACTGGCCTAAACCTTGTCCTGTCTTCTGTCTTCTGCCCACTCTGGTGTCTTCCCCACGTGGCCCTAGGTGGCACGCCATGACTCCTGCCCCCAGGACCTGTGAGTATAATAAGCTTTGTTTTCCTGTGTCCCCTCTTTGGCTGCACCTGCCTGAGTATCACATAAAAGAACACAGAACAGCCACTCACCCAGACTCATCTCCCATCTACGGAGGAGCACGTGGCCCAGCAGGGAGGGCTGGAGCTTGTGGAGCCAGACTCTGCGGTCCCATTTTGGGCTTGTTCATCCCCTAGCTGTGTGACCTCAGGAAAGTCACTTTCAACTTCTCCAATGCTCAGTTTTCTTAGCTGTAAGATGGAGGTGATAGTAATTACTTGGTATTGCTGCTGTGAGGCCCAGAGTAGCTATGGGTATCCCACCTGTTCTTACCCCAATTATGGGCTGGATGAACTCAGGCATAAACAGTTACTCTGGGATTTAAGTGGGCATGGAAGGCAGTGATAAGAGAACGCCAGAACTGAGGGAGACCCACCCATTTGTGGATGGTAACCAGGCAGGAGTGCTGGGCAATGGGCACAGCTGTGAGAGTGCAAGGCATTCATTCATTCATTCATTTACTTAACAAATGTTCACTAAGCCCTACTGTGCACATGCCAGGCACTGTGCTAAGGTGGGCACAGTCAGGAGAAGGGGGGCAACAGCAAGTAACTGCAATACAATATGATAAATGCTCTCAAAGAGGGGTGCACTGGTGGGCTTCTGGAAAAGTCAGGAGGCCTATCTCCCAGCCTAGGCATGGGGAGGGTATCAATGAAGATTTCCCAGACCACGTCAGCACTGAATGGAAGGCATTATTAGTTAGGCAGAAGGCCATTCCTGGCAGGTGGGAAAATAAGGATGAAGGCTTGACAATTTGGGGGGGATCCAGGTTGTGAGTGTGGCTGGAGCTGTGGGGTCAAATGGGGAGGTATAAATCTGCAGAGACCTTTGGAGGCCAGATCCTGGTAGCTTTAGATGCTAGGCTAGGGAGCTTGTGAATGTTACCCTGACAAAATGAGGCTCTATCAATGGGTTTTTAGCAGGGAAAAAGCATGTTTTAGCAACATGACCCCGACGGCCTGGTAAGAATGAGTGGGGCGAAGAGGGCAGTAAGGCAGAGACTCTTGCTGCTCTGGAAAGATGGTAATGAGGCTGGACCAGTTGTTCTTATGTGGCTGCATGTGAGAATCACCTGGACAAATCAAAAAGAAATATGGATGCCCAGGCCCCACCCCAGCTTAGTTAATCCAGAATATCTAGGATGGGCTTTCAAGGGCTCCCCAGGTGGCTCTCAGGTGCAGTCAAGGTGGAAGAAGACCAGGTGAGAGATAGGAAATAAGAAATATCTCCAAGGATGTTTCTCAAAGTGTGGAAATTTTCCTCAGAATTACCTGTGAGTATTTGTTAAGAGTGCAGATTCCCTAGCCCCATCACTGAAATAGCGAATGTGCAACTGTGGAGCCTTGGCTTGGGAATCTGCACGGGCAAAGCAGTGATTCTTAAGCTCCCCAGAATCAGAAAACTGGTGATCTTCACAGCACTGGTTTTAGATTAGAAGGATAACCTCTAAGAGTGTGAGAAGGCCTTGTCTGGACTGCTCTGGAGTCTCCATGCCATACTTGGGTTTAAGCACTGGATTCATCTACTAGGGTTGCACAGGACCCAGACTGGGGGCTTAAACAACAGGGTTTTATTTCTCTCTGTTCTGGATATTAGCAATCTGAGATCAAGGCGTCATCAGGGTTTCTAGTCAAGATCCCAGGACTTCCTCCCTAGCTTGTAGGTGGCTGTCTTCTCCCTGTGTCTGCGCATGGTCTTTCCTCTGTGTCTGTGTCCTAATTTCTTCCTCTTACAAAGACACCAGTCACATTAGACTAGGGTGCACCCTAGCTACCCTATTTCATCTAATCACCTCCTTAAAGACCTTGCCTATAAATAAAGTTGTGTGCTGAGGTACTGGGGGTTAAGGCTTCAACATACAAATTTTGGGGTACACAAATCAGCCCATAACAGACATCTCAGAACTGAAAAGGAAGAGTGAGACAGACGGATCCTGACTCACAGAAGAAAGGAGAGCACATAAATAGTATGTTTCCACCAGGGACAGGTGGGAGAACACGGGCCTTCAGAAAGCCTCCAACAGGAAGGAATGTGACCCTGGAATCCTCCTTCAGGGACTAACTGGACTATTTATTCTTTATTAGGAAGGTGAGTAAAAGGAACAAAAGTTATGATAAAAATGTAGGAGCAAACTACAGAAAAGAGGAAATAAAGAATTGTGTTTATGGTTGAATATAGTAGGTTATTTTGTGGAAAATTCTCCCTATCAAATATTTTGTATTAAGACTCCAAATTGTGTCCATGTAACTTTCTAGTCAAGAACCTACATGTGTTTGAGTGAATTCAAGCTTGAAGGCAGAGAATAGACTGGGTGACCCCTGGTCTTTGTTAGTCCTCTAATTTTATCAATTTCAGGTTTAGCCTTGACCATATGACATTTCCACCTCTCTCAATCTGAATTCTGTTTCTGCAATTGGATTTTATTTCCATTCTATCTAGAGCAACAATGAAATATTTACTACCTCCCTGAAAGAGGCAGTATAGCTCATATCTACAGTAAGTGACATGATAAAAGAAAAATCCTTTTCCGGGTAGATACTTGATAGAGTTGTATCTAGCTGGCTTTTAAAGAACATTGTACGCTCTTGTGTTCATGAACTTTAAGTATAAAAACAATCATTTAAAATACAGTTGGTCCTCTGTATCCATGGTTTCTGCATCCTTGGATTCAACAGAATACAAAAAATATTCAGAAAAAAACAATAAAAGATAACAATACAACAATTTAAAAAACACATAAAAAGTAATACATTGCAATAATACATTTACATAGCATTTACATTGAACTAGGTAATGTAGAGGTGATTTAAAGTTTACAGGAAGATGTTCATAGCTTATATGTATATACTATGCCATTTTATATAAGAGACTTGAGCATCCATAGATTTTGGTATCAGAGGTCTTACAACCAAGTTCCTCCAATATCCAGGGACAGCTATAGCACTCCTAAAAATTACCTTATATTTTCCGTTTAAGATATTGTTCAGAATGAAATGGTCATTGTAGCATTTTTGCAGAAGAAATATTTAAAAGAATCTAAGTATTCACCAACTAGGGACATAGTTAAATAATATGTTGTTTACTCATGTAATGGAATGCTTTGTAACTTTAAAAGCCAATGTTGCATGTAAAAATGAAGAATAGTGTGATCATATTTTAGTTAAAATTAAGGATATGCATATATTTAGACATTCCTCTCCCCAAAAAAGTTTCAAAGGATATTCACAGAACTGAATAATATGGCAGCCTTCCTACCATCTATCCCAACTGTATATACCCATCACATAGTAGTCATTTATTTGGTTTGGGGAACTGATCTCATACCTAGAGGTTGGCCCTATTCATGGAACCAACTAAGATAATGCCATCCTTCCTGCCACAGAGATTGGTTTAGAAATGAGGCCTGACCCAATCAGTACCTGGAATTCCCCAGGTCTCAATAATTGACTTGTACATAAGTGTCTGGCTAGATTTGGTCCAATCAGAATGAAGCCTAGGACTTTTGCTCCATGGTTGTTAAGTGTCTGTCCCTCTTCCCTCTCTACCTTTTCTCTCGCTCCCTATCCCCCCTCACTGATGAAGTGAGGGTCTCAATGAGGGGACTTCAAAAAGTTTGTGGAAAAATGGAATTAAAAGATAAAAATAAAAACTACAAACTTTGTTTCTCAACATAATCTTCATCACTTTTGTAGGTGCTGCCATTTAGTTTATCTCTAAACAACTGAGGGTCCTGAGAATTTACCTATGTTTATGCATTCTTTTTTAACATTACTAAGAAAGAAAAATGAGTAAGCTTTAAAGATTTTTATTTATTTATTTATTTATTTTTTGAGATAAAGCCTCCAGCTGTCACCGTGGGTAGAGTGCTATGGCATCACAGCTCACAGCAACCTCAAACTCCTGGGCTCAAGTGATTCTCCTGCCTCTGCCTCCCAAATATCTGGGACTACAGGTGCCTGGCACAACACCTGACTATTTTTTGGTTGCAGCCATCACTGTTGTTTAGCGGGCCTGGGCTGGATTTGAACCCACCAGGTCAGGTGTATGTGGCTGCTGCCTTAGCAGCTTCAGCCATAGGCACCAAGCCAGCTTTAAAGATTTTTAAAGATCATGAAGTGAAAAGAAGTCAGAAGGAGCCATGTCAAGACTGTAGGGGGGATGCCTAAAAATTTCCCCGCAAAATTCTTGAAAAATTGCTCTTATTTGATAGAGGAACGAGCAGGAGCATTGTTATGGTGGAGACGAACTCTCTGGTGAAGATCTGTTATGCATTTTTCTGCATATATGCATTTCCCACACCCGCTCCCTCCTTCCCTCTCTCCCTTCCCTTACTCCCCTTCCTCCTCCATGTACTAGCATCAATTGTCCTTGCATCAGAATCCTCATTGGATTCTTGCTTCTCCATTCTTTAATTTTTTTTTTTTTTTTATTAAATCATAGCTCTGTATATTATTGCAGTCGTGGGGTACAATGTGCTGGTTTTATATACAATTTGAAATATTTTCATCAAACTTGTTAACATAGCCTTCATGGCATTTTCTTAGTTATTGTGTTAAGACATTTGTTTATGAATGAGGCCTGACCCAATCGGTACTTGGAATTTTCCAGGTCTCAATGATTGACTTGTACGTAAGTGTCTGGCCTTTAGATGTTTGTTCTTCTCACATGTACCCTTGTAAAATGCACCATAGGTGTGGTCCCACCAATTACCCTCCCTCCATTGCTTCTCCATTCTTGTCATGCTTTACTCAAGCAAGCTCAGAAATACATTCTTGAGCTCAGGAGTTCGAGACTCGCCTGAGCGACAGTGAGACCCCGACTCATGAAAAAAATGCCGTGGCGAGCACCTGTAATCCCAGTGGCTTCCAGAGGTTGAGGCAGCGGGGTGCCTGCAGCCCGAGTCTGAGGTTGCGGTGAGCTACCATGCCCACTGCGCTCTGCTCAGGGGCATAGGATGGGACCCTTCTCAACAACAACAACAACAACAACAACAAAAGAATGTATTTCAATTCCGTCCAAATTAATACAAAAGATGTAAAGTCACCATTCTTTTTTAGTGGCTGTATAGTATTTCATGGTATATGTGAATACTACGGCTTGTTAATCCATTCCTGGATTGGTGGGCATTTAGGTTGTTTTCACAATTTGGCAATTGTAGATTGAGCTTCAATAAACAGTCTAGTGCAAATGTTCTTATAATAAAATGATTTTTTTTTTTTTCTTCTGGGTAGATGCCCAGTAATGAGATTGCAGGATTAAATAGGAGGTCTAGTTTGAGTTCTTTGGGGATTCTCTATATTTCCTTCCAAAAGGGTTGTATTAGTTTGCATTCCCACCAGCAGTGTAACAATGTTCCCTTCTCTCCACATCCATTCCAGCACTGAAAAAAAAATAAACAAATGGGACTTAATTAAGTTGAATAGTTTCTGTACAGCTAAGGAGACAACAACCAAAGCAAATAGATAACCATTAGAATGGGAAAAGATATTTGCATATTATGAATCAGACAAAAGTTTGATAACTAGGATCTACAGAGAACTCAAATTAAGCAACAACAACAAAAAGCCAACAATCCCCTAAATCCCCAGATCAATGGGCAAGCGAGATGAACAGAATCTTCTCTAAAGAAGACAGATGAATGGCCAATAAGTATATGAAAAAATGCTCATTGTCCCTAATCATCAGAGAAATGCAAATCAAAACCACCCTGAGTTATCACCTAACCCCAGTGAGATGCTGTCATTCTTTGGCCCTCCAGAAAGTCAACAAGCAAAATGTTTTGAGAATCCCAAACAACTGTTGCCATGATCTTTGCTTTTGACTGGTACACTTTTGACTGGACCATTTCCACCTCTTGGTAGCTATTGCTTTGATTGTGTTTTGTCTTCAGGATTGTACTGGTAAAGCCATGTTTCATCTCCTGTTACAGTTCTTTGAGGAAATGCTTTAGGATCTGATGGCAGTTGTTTAAAATTTCATTGAAAGCTCTGCTCTCGTCTGCAGCTGATCTGGGTGCAATGGCTTTGACACCCATCAAGTGGAACATTTACTCAACTTTAATTTTTCAGTCATAATTGTGCAAGCCAAACCAATTAAGATGTCTATGGTGTTGGCTATTATTTCTGCTGTTAATTGTTGGTCCTTTTCAATTAGGGCATAAGGAAGATTAATTTTTTCCTCACAAACTGATATGGATGGTCTGCCACTGCAGACTTCATTTTCAACAGTCTTGCCCTTTCTTAGAAAAAGTTATACATTTGTAAACTGCTAATTTATCCTCAGAAACCTTTCATGAGGCATCAACAATTTCACCAATCTTCTACCAAACATTTGATGTTTGTTCTTGTTTTAATTTTAGCAGAATTCACGTTGCTCTGATAGGGACTCTTTCAAACCGACATCTTATCCTTCCTAGTGGCGCAAACTACTGTTCAGACACGTTGAAACAAGTTAGTATGAGTTTATTTTGGTGAGAAATTTTGAAATGCATGCATGCTTTTTTCATAATACATGTTTTCTGTGAATTTATTTATTTATTTTTGAGACAGAGTCTCACCCTGGGTAGAGTGTTGTGACATCATAGCTCACAGCAACCTTCAACTCTTGGGCTGGGTGGGGGCAGCTAAGCAGCTAAGCACTTACCTATTTGTTCCTTCAACTGCTTCCTCCCCCCACTTACACTGCATTGTGGTAAATGCCTCAAACATTAGGATGAATAAATGGTGTTCTTGGCTTGAGAAATTTTCTCTCGGGCAGAAAGAAATTGGCATGTTAACAAAATTAGAGAAATAAGGTATGGAAGGGCTGTAATAGAAGTATGTATAGGGTATAAATAGAGAAAAACAATGAGAAAGATCAGAGCAGAGCCCTTCGAAAGTGGTGCATCAGTAGAAAGAGCAGAAGGTACCCAGCTGGGCCCACATTTGGCTGGGATGGAGGGAGGGCTCAGAAGACCCTTCCAGGAAGAGAAAACAGTAAAGGGGAAAGACAGAGGCATCACTAAATCATCCAGGCAAATTTGGGGAACCAAAGACATATTTTCCAGCTGGCGAGATGGAGGTGGAGGGCTGCAGAGGGACAGGACAGCACAGAAAGAGAGAAAAGTGGCAGGACAACCTAAAACATATAATACTTTATTCTAGAAACAATGGTAGATGGAGGAGCAACATAATTAGAGTGACTTCTTGGAAAGAGCTCAGTAGCAGAAGTGTGCAGTGGGCCAGAAGGAGCTGGACTAGGGGAAGATAGACTGGCCAGGAAACCACTGTAATAATACAGGACAGAGGAGGTCTGCGTGAAGCAGGAGGAGCAGGGTTCATAGGTGGGACTGATCTAAGAAGTGTTAAGAAGGCAGAATCTATGAGGTTGGTCACCTGCTGCTTGTAAGTGTTGAAGAAAAGTGAAGCCAAAAGTAGGTGTTTCTAGGGTTCTGGATTGAGATGACGGGGTGGATGGTGCTGCAACTCACCAAAGGGAGGTCGAAGATGTGTAGATTTGCAGGTTCTGCTTTTGGACATGCTGAGTTTGGGGGGTAGGCTTACTCAGCAGGAGATGTTTAAGGACAGTTTAGATACTTGAATCTGGGGCTATGGGGAGAGGCCGGAGGGATAGGAAGAGATCATGGAGAATAGATGTCTTAGATGCCATAACTTTTTTATGTGAGTAGAAGAAAGAAAAAAAGCGTCTTTTTGAGCTTATATAACTCCCTTTCCCATATCAGAGCCAGCTAACTTTGCCCTTCATTCTTTTCAATCCCCGCTCCTCCACATCTTTGACATTTTCCATTGAGCTGAGTGAGATGACTCATTAGTCCTGCACAGGCAGTAGCCCCTAGCAACCTCTGGCTGGGCACACTACAAACCGCTTTAGCCCAGGAAGATCTATCCTCCCTAATATATTTGGTTGTTCTGGATAAAATGTTTTATAAATGTTTTTATCCTAAAATAAAACACAGATACTAAAACCCACACAGATCAAGTGCATGGCTTGATAAAATCCTTACACAGCAAGCACCGCCCCAGTCAAGAAATAGAACTTTCCCCGCCACTCCTGAAGTTCTTTCAATATGCTCCATTCCAATCTCCTTCTTCCCGCTCAAAGCAACCATCACACGTATTTGGAGAGTTGTGGATTGCACTTTTATACAAAGTTTTAGCCCATTTTATCATAGAATTTTTCATGTCCACCACTGCCCTTTCCTGGGTTACACCCTTGCAAGTCACTGCTAGAACTCACCCCCACAAAGCATTTCCAGATTAAACCGTCTATCTGCCAGGTGCCCCCTGTGTGTGGTCAATGTGCTAAAAAAGCCTTGAAGAATCCAGCAGAGTAGTGTATCCTGGAGCCTTCTTACTCTCTGTGCCCCATCATCAGAGAGTAAGGTACACCAAAATATGTGTACCTATATTTTGTTTCTTTGATTTTTCCCTTATGTTAATTTTTGTCTTTCCCTTCTGACTCTATTGTAGATTCCTTCAAAGTAGAAATAAAACTTACTGCACATGTATTCCAGGTCCTTGCCACTCATAGGTGTTCCATACATTAGCATCAGAAGGGAGCCGGTTGGAACTCCAGAAAGTTTGGCTCCCTGAACTAAAATCTGCATTTTGCCAAGATCACCAGGTGATTCTTCTGCACATTCACAGTGAGAAGCCCTGTCCTTAAGCAGTGCTTTCTCATGCCTGGTTGTACATTACAATCACCTGAAGATCTTTTGAAAATGTTTATGTCTGGGTCCTGTCCCACCCCCAGAGATTCTGTCTGATGCAATTGGTCAAGGTACAGAGGATGGTTTGGACATGAAGATTTTTAAAAGCATTCTGATAGGATGACTAACATCCCAATTTTCCTGATACTAAGGGAGTTTCCTAGGATATGAAATCTTTGATGCTAAAACCAGAAATGTCTCTGGCCAACCAGAGTATAAATTGGTCACTGTATCGCTGGTGACTGTAACATGTGTGTTAAGTTGAGACCCACTGTTGAAGCAAGTGCGTGGCAAAGGCTGGCAATGCAGAGTTGTATCATCCTGTTCAGACTACAAGTCCCTTAAAGACAGAGATGGCATTTAAAAATTATTTTTGTATGTCTTTTTGCATGTATATTTTGCACATGAAACTTCTTAATAATGCCGTCACAAATATGGTTTTTATCTACATATTCTGAAGTCATGCCCTAGCTTATACTATTGTATAATGGGAAAGGGAGTTTATAAATTTAACACTCACGTCTTCAAGAGTGTGTATATACATAAACTTCTCACACTCCGAGAGAAGATCTTAGAGCCATTCCTATAAATGCTGTTGGGATTGCCTTGGCAGCTTAGACATTCTAGTACTGGACAGCTGCTTACTGGGCCCCAGCCCTGGGGTTTATGCCTGCAAGGGCATCCTAGCTCTCCAGTATCTCTTATATTTATCCTACAGACTTGAAAAAATGAATATATTTATATTTGATTTTCCAAAGTCCACACATGTAACAAAGTAAAACAAGTCTATCTTAATCGGAAATGTGATGTAGCTGCATCAGGTACAGAAGCCACGCTCTTGGTCACCATTAGATTCTTCCATAGAGGCCAGGCAGTATAGTAGTGGAAAGCAAACCTTAGGAGCTCAATTCAGTCTCTTTACCTTTAAAATGGGGGTGTTAATAACACTGTATCTGCTTTATACGGTTACAAAGACTAAGTGGATTCTCATGTGCAGTGTCTTGAGAACACCCATGACCCTTGGGGGGCTCCACCAGAGGTGACTCTGACTTTTATTCTCAGCTGAGACTTTTTTTTTTTTTTGAGACAGAATCTCACTATGTCACCTTTAGTAGAGTGCTATGGTGTCACAGCTCACAGCAACCTCAAACTCTTGGGCTTAAGCGATTCTCCTGCTTCTGCTTCTGGAGAAGCTGGGACTACAGGCACCAGCCACAACACCCGGCTATTTCTTGGTTGTAGTTGTCATTGTTGTTTGGCAGGCCTGGGCTGGGTTAGAACCTGCCAGCTCCAGTGTATGTGACTGTCTCCCTAGCTGCTGAGCTACAGGGCACTGAGCCTCAGCTGAGACTCTTAATGTCTACTTTGTTTCCTTTGGCTTCTGGGTCTTTATTCCTTGTCCTGTGTGTATTCCTTAAATTAGGGGTTTTATTGAAAGGGTAAAAAGAATAGAGAAGAACAAAAAAGGACAGCACCCAATTTCTTATCTTTCAATAGTCCGGTTTTACACCCACATGCTCTTACCTCTGTGTGACTTTCTGAAATGTCCCGATGAAAGCTCACTGATTTAAGAATTTGAGATTCCACAAACTTAACAAATTCCCTAAATCCTAACCTATACTAAAAGTAAGATCCAATAGAAGCCAATGAAATAGGATTGAAATTATGAATATTAGTTTAATTCTTATTGTAGTCCATCATCTCGTAGTGCCGATAAACTCTTTACTCTTTGTGACTGTATTAAAATTTGCGAGCACTTTGTTTTTGCATTCTCTCACTTTTGCCATAGGTAAAGTTCAAGGTTAGGTGTCTGTTTCCCCTTCTTTCCTTTTAAAAACTTTCTTAGTAGACTTTATTTTAAAAACAGTTTTAGATTTGCATACAATTGAAAAGATAGTTCTGTATCCTATAAACTCAGTGTTCCCCATTACCAATATTTTACATTAGTGTACATTTGTTGCAACTAATGAACTATAATTGACGTATTATTAATTAAAGTCCACATTTTATTCAGATTTCCTTAATTTTTATTTAATGTCCTTTTTCTATTTCATTTTCTCATCCTGAATGTCATGTTACATTTAGTGGTCGTGTCTCCTTAGAATCTTCCTGGCTACAATGATTAAGTCTTCCTGTTTATAACAATTATTTGAAATTATTTACTATTGTGCTTATGAAATCACATGACTAATATACATATAGTTTAAAAATCAATATAACAACCAAATTATAATAGATGAGGAATAAAAAAATAAAGCAATACATAATTAGTGTATATTTGCTTTTATAAATATCTACTCAGAACTAGATGAGAAGTCATAAAGATTCAGAAGGCACCTGCTTATAATTTAAGAGCAGAAAGACAAGACTCTGGAATATTATTGACACTGTTAGTTTTCTTTTCTTTTTTTGTAGCTATTTAGAAGACTGTAGAAAACGCTGGGGTTTTTTTTTCTTTTTTGTTTTTTTGTCATTTTGAAACAAGAGCTAAATAAATACACACATACGGAGTTACTGGGCCTGTGGCAGGTAGACATGTGTTGATCACTGACTCAGATTCCATGAGTGGAACTGGCTTCAGGGTCCTGATTTTCCAAAACAGTAAATAGAGTATCATCTTTCCTAGACTTATACAGTAGACGCACTTCCAGAAAATTCTGTGTGTATTCAAAAAGTGAGAAAATATTTTGTGTTTACATTTAAAACACAAATAAGTGAAAGTTCTCATGTACTTAGAAGCACATTTTACCATGTAAGTGAACCAAAGGTCAGAGCTTACATAGGAAAGCCATGTGGAACACAATTGTCCATATACGACGTGCCCCCCCCACCCCCCAATGCTAGTGGCTCCCTCCGTTCTTCACTGTGATGACCAATGAAAGCACCTGCCAATTTCCAAAGCGCCCCCTAGAGGGCGGTACCGCTGTGGGCTGTAGAGATGAATAGAGCTTTAACGCGGGAGCAGCGCCTTGGTTTCTTTGCGAAGTGAAGACAGTAGTAACTAAGTGAGGAAGACATTGCCTGTAAAAAACACTTAGCCAGGTTCCAGGCACATGGTGTGTCCTCCAAGAATACAAGCTAATATTATCTCCTAGTTAATCAGTAGGGATTGTTTGGGTGAACACCACGTCCTTGACATTCAGGTAAGTGTGTGTGAGTGAGGAACGTGGATCAGGCAAGCACCACCATCCTGGCTCCACACATTAAATAAGCAGTGAATTATTAATCACTTACAATTCAGAAGAAGGAGTGCCCAGGGGTGAGCTGGAGTTGGAGAAATCTTTCTGGAGAAGACAGTAGCAGCTTGTTGAATCAGAACAGCCTGAAATGAGAAGAAAAAATATATAATTTATCCCATGGATAATAAATAACTCCTAGATGTTTACTCCTCAATGTGTGGTTGGTCTTCAGACTAACACATCAGCAGCACCTGGAGGTTTGTTAGAAATGGAGAATTTCAGCCTCTGTGTCAGACTTACTGAATTAGAATCTGCATTTTAACAAGAAGCCCCAGTGTTCATCTACACATTCAAGTTTGACATGTACTGGACTTATAGGACCAATCAAGGAACCAGAGGAAAGAGCAATGATACTAGCTCCTTAGGAGAGAGTCTGCTGCAGACCTTGGATGTGTGTGTGTGTACGTGCAGACCAGACAGCTAGATGGTCAACACTGTGGAGAGTACTGAGTTTGAGAGAATCACAAACTATCGTCACAGAACAGCAATCAACATCAGAATGTGTGTGTGTGTGTGTGTGTGTGTGTAGGGGAGAGGGGATTAAGAAAAGATTTTCAGCCAGACTCCAGACTATTGAATTAGAATCTCAGAGATCTAGGGAGAAATAATGATTTTAAAAAACCCCAAAGCCCCAGATGACTTTGAGAATGGGGAGGGGCCCTAAAAATACTCAGGTTCAGGTCCTAGCCCACACCAATCACATCCACTATTATATGTCAACTATGATGGAATCTTTAGCAGTGGGGGCTTGGGTACTTTTGTTCTTTGACTCACCAGGTGATTTTTTGAGAGTCACTGACAAGCAGATTACTAGGAGGAAACCAGTTGGGGGAGGGGATGGCTCTGCAAATACAGAGGGTGCCAAAAAGATATATACATATTTATTTATTTGTAGAGATAAGAGTTTCACTTTATCACCCTTGGTAGAGTGCCTGGGCGTCACAGCTCACAGCAGTCTCCAACTCCTTGGCTTAGGCGATTCTCTTGCCTCAGCCTCCTGAGTAGCTGAGACTACAGATGCCTGCCACAATTCCTGGTTATTTTTTTGTTGCAGTTCGCCTGGGGCCGGCTTTGAACCCACCACCCTCAGTATATGGGGCCAGAGCTCTACCCAGTAAGCCACAGGCACCGCTCAGATATATACACATTTAAAGAAAGGATAAAACTGTATTAAATTTGTAATGTTCAAGTCATGTTTGACTTCTGCAATTACAAGAGGTGCTCAATGTATTCATCTTTTGTTATCAGTATATATTGAGTATTACAATTTTAATAAAGTTTTTTTCTTTCTTATAATGTGTATACATTTTGGGGTCACCTTCTGTATATCTGAAGGATGGTCTACCTTAAAAGACAGAACCAGGATTTGTGGGCAGACATTTTCATTGTTTTTATCCAAGTAATCATAGCATCTTTCTCTTTCTCTCTCTCTCTCCCCCTTCCTCCCTCTCCGTTTCCAGCAAGAAGGGACTTTTGAAATAATCTAGTTCAACCCTTTCAGTTTGTAGTTGGAGAAATTAGTGGTCCAAAAAGTAAGGCGAGTTGGCCAAATTCAAATCTTCTAATTCCAATACAGTGACAACAACAACAAGATAAACAAAATAAAATGAGATCTTCTTCCTATTTGTGGGGATGTTCCCACTGCACCACAAAGACTTTTAAATCCTACTCTGATTTCAATCACAAGCAAAGCTGAAATGAGAAAGGAAAAGGTTACTCTTAAAAAAACATGGTGAACTACTTTGAATGAGGAATTGATATTTTAGAGTACTCAGATTAAATTTAGAGACTGTTATCAATCTAAGATGGAATCTAGACTCTAGAGTTTCATGTTAATACCATTGAAACTGAAGGGGCAGAAAGATTTGATCTTTGATCCCTTTCCTGTCTGTGGTAAGGGTCATGGCTAACATTCCTATAACACTAAAAGCATACACATTTATTTAATCAAAGTTTTAAGTGATGGAAAGGCCTTCAGAAATGAAGACCCAAAGACCCTGGGAAAACTTTTTATACTTAGGTTAGGTGAAGAATGGACAGCCATATAGAAATGTGGTTGGTCAAAAGGGTACCACCTGACAGTAGTAGACTGAGGGGGAAATGCAGCCAGGCCTGTCCAGATTCTTCACCTTTCTGTGCTGTATTCTTCCCTCCCAAGGGCTGGGGAACCTCAGGCTTTGAGGACACACGTGGCCTTCTGGATCCTTGAGTGCAGCCTTTCACCTGCATCCAAATTTTACAGAACAAATCCTTTTAAAAGTGATTTGTTCTGTGAGGTCTGGATTTGGGGGAGACACACCTTTGGGGTTATACTTTTCAGAGTCCAAACAAGTTCAAGTTGAATCTGTTCTCCCTTGCACCTCTCTGGGCTGCCAGAAAGTTGGCGTGGTCCCAGCGTGGACAAGGTCCCTGCCTCACCGGGGAGGCCAGCCCTACCACGCAGAGTTAAGAGATGAGGCGATTGGAGGTGGGGAAACCTTGATAGGGCTGGGGCAGCCAGAGGACACTCCTAGTAGGAGAGAGATCTGGATACCCAGCGGGCAATAAGGAGCTGGGGTGGAAACTGGATAGTACAAAAGCCCAGGGCCATGGGAAGCCTTGAATCCAAGCATCTTCCAGAGTTCCCAACTGGTGCGAAAGATGCCCCATCCTCTGGCTAAATTGGTGCTCAGGATACAAAGCAGGAGAGTTAAAGCTCCTAGAATAAGGGCCAAGACCGACGGGCTTGGGGACAGTGAAGCTTGTCTTCCTGGGACCCGCAGTAAGGATGGCGGCCCAGGGGGCGACTCGACACCCTCTTGAGCCTGTGCAGCTCCAGAAAAGAAAGATGCCAAATTAAGGGCGCTTCCCGCTTTCCCGCCCACCAGTGGCCGCTGGCTTCGGGACCTCAGAGGAATCTGGTCCGAGGGGTCCCCTCTGGGCACCATCCGGTGGGGTGGGGAGGGTCCCTGGTCACTCCCAGAACCACGCCCATCCGGAGCCGCTAGCAGGTGCCCACCTTCCAAAATAGTGTCCCCAGCTTCCACGCTGCTGGCGGGACCGGGTTCCTCGCTCCCCACCCGCTTTGGTGCGCCCGCTCCCGCGCCGCGGCCTCGGGGCGGGTCCCTGCCGCCCGCACCTGCCCCCAGAGGCGGAGCGTGGCGGCGACAACGCGGCCCCAGCCTCCGCCACCGGCGCCCGAGCCTCGCCGCTCTCCGACATCCCCCTCTTCCCGCCCGGTGCACCTCCACGCTGGCGCCCGCCCTCCCTCCCTGTCCACGCGGTCGGTCCGTCAATTCCTCCTCCCACCGAAGCCTCGGAGCCTCGCACTTCTGACTCGAGTCCCCGCCGCGCTTGTCGCCGCCGCCGCGAGCCGCAGCCCCGCGCCATGGAGCCGGCCGCGGGCATCGAGCGCCGCAACACCCCGGGGCCCTCGGTCCGGTCGCCGCCCCGGGGCCACGCGCCCTTGGCTGCCGGCCCCGGCCCGCAGAGCTCCCCGGCGCACGAGCCGCCGCAGCCCGGGGAGGAGCGGCAGGTGCGGATCAGCGAGAGCGGCCAGTTCAGCGACGGGCTGGAGGACCGAGGTGAGCGCGCACCGCCCTGGTATCCCGGGCCCTCCTCGGGGCCGGGCCGGCGCGACGAGGAGCCTCCGCTCCGGGCCGCCCGTGTCCGCTCGCGGGATGGGCCGGACGGGGCGCGGGGCTCGGGGCCGCGAACGCGCAGGGAAGCGGAGCCGGGACTTCCCGGCGAGGGCGCGGCGAGCGGAGGGCGGCGGGCACCGCCTGGGCGGCCGCTTCTTCCCCGCGAAGCCCCAGAACCCGGCTGCCTCCAGCTGGATCCCGCCTGGGCTGCTCGCGGACAGCGCCGGCCCCTTCAGCGCCCACTGGAAAAGTTTGCGGGAGGCATATTTTTTTTCCTTTCGGAACCGAGCGCTCCTAGGAAACTGCTCGGAGGGATCGGGCTCGATGCATCCTCCTTTCCGAGCCCCCCGGCCCCCGCCGGCTTCCCGGGAGAACTTCCCTCGGCGGGTTCAGCTGCGGGGCGTCCCTCGGCAACTGCCCGGCTGCCAGCCGCGCCAAGGGGCGCAAGGAGGGAGCGAGCCCGGCCGGGCCGCCTCTGTCCTCGCGCGCCCGATATCGGGGAGCGCAGTGGGTCACTCAGTGACGGCAATGCAGGGCTGGGACGTTTGGGCTTGGGCCACCAACCTCGTCTGGATAGATGCCGCCGAAGCCCGGTAGTTCCTGGAGGGGCGTCTCTAGAGCCCTCACCACTGGCCTGAAACCCCGCGAAGTCCCTCTCCTAGCGGGCCGAACTCTACTTGGATGCCTCTCCGAGGTGCCCTCCCTGTGCATTCCCGCGTCTCTCTCCTCCACCCCTCGCTCGTTTCTTTTAGGCTTAGATTCCTTGTTCTCGGTCGCGCTTACGCCTTTTCTACTTATTGGTGGATCCAAATCCAAATGTACCTCCTGGAAAAGCATCTATGGTTCTGCAAAAACTGATTAGAGGCCAAAGCGGGATTCTTGCAGCCTGGCCCTTCAGGGAAAGCCGGCTCTTAGCACAGCCTCTCCCTTTTCTTGGAAGCCTGAGTTTGTTGGCTGTGGCGGGTTTATGTATTTTAGACTTAGCAGGTTTCTGTCCTATTCTTAGTATCTCCTGTACATTTTTATTCTAGTTTAGTGTTCGGATGCACGATCTCCTTCTCTTTAGAAATTCTAAACTATAGCATATGAAACAGAATGACATGGAAACGGCATTTCCCAGAGAATCCGCCGAGATGCTCAGCGAGAACTGGAGCTGCTCCAGTTGCAACGAATTCTGCACCTATGTTGCGGTTTCTCCCCCTGGTCTCGTATAACTAGACGTCTTTTGAGAGCCCAGGATTGTCGACATTCCAGACACCCAGCAAAAGCTATCCTTTTTATTATCTAGGGTGTGTTAATTACCCTTGCCTCCTCCAACTAGTATTGTAGGATTTTAAAATCTTATATGGAAGAAAGACAGAAGCCTGGGTTGAGCTTATTTTTGTAGCATTGCAGGTCATCTTTAAGAGCTAGGCTATTTTTCTCTACCCCACAAAAATGATAGGAGGGAAAAAGTGCTAGGATGAGCTAAGATTCAATATCATTTTGTAGTTCACATTTAAGTGTAAAAAAGCCCTTCTGAATTCATTCTTAAGGTTATTTTTAACTGGTCAACAGAATTTCATTTTTTATTATATTATAGCATGAAAGCGTTGACTGTTTATAAACCGTCACTGTGTAAAAGCATTGCAAGTCACACACAGTCTCTCTGTTAGGATAAACCCTTGCCCCTAAAGAACCCAGTGCTGTGTGGCCTTGAGAACTGAAAGTCAGTGTGACATTCTTTTGTTTGACCCATTCCTGATGGCATAGTGTTCATGGTGAATGAGTCATTTTTGTTAAATAAATCAGAAGGTTACCTGGGAAGGTTTGTTGTCATATTTGGTGTTTCTGTGTTATTTTTTCTTATGGGGCTGCATCTTTTCAGTATTGATTTTTGTGTCTTTTGGGGATGGTTTGAGTGCAGCTGAGAGGGTTTCAGGGGGAGGAACCTCAGCAGTTGTCTGCTGTGTTCTCTCCAAGCTGCCTGGCTTTCTTCTAGGCCTGAATACATACACACACATATATATAGAGAGAGGCCTATAGATTATATATATATATATATATATATATATATATATATAGAGAGAGAGAGAGAGAGAGAGAGAGAGAGAGAGAGAGCGCCAAATACCAAAGACAAGGTATTTGCCATTGTCTTTTGTCCTAACTTCCTTCTGAGCTATCTGGATGCCCTTACAGACCAAGGGTAACTCCAGTCAAATGTTTGTTTTGTAATCTAGTGTCCTGGGACTTTGGAGGCCTTTTTATTTCTTTTTCTTTCCCTTTTCCTTTCCTTTCCTTTTTTTTTTCCCCCCTTAGAAATGATGTGAGCTGGTTCCCACAAGCCTAGCTAGCTCAGAATGTCAGTAACCACTGTGCCATTTGTGGTGTCTGTAGTTATAGGACCAAGAGCTCTGTGGTCTAAGACCTTCAGGGACTAAACACACACACACAAAATAGGCCCAGTTTATGTTAGTCAACTTTCAGTATCCACTGTTCTCTTCACAGGTGTTTTTTTGCATCATTGTATCCCAAACCTTAGGGCCTGGCCAGCTTAACCTTAGAGAGTTATATGCTTCAGCATTTCCCATTACATTCACATCTAATGAAAATTCTACTTCCTTCAGAGAATTCAAGCTTGACAAACCCATAGGAGAAAGCAACTGGTGCTAATTCATACTAGTATGGAAATGACTGATGGTTCTAATCTCTCTACATGTATTTGTATCCTCTTGCACCCCAAATAAATAAGGAATCAGACCTCATTAATACAGCCTGATACTTAGTACTTCCAGGCCCAAATGGCAAATATGTGAAACTTGAATGAGGTTGAAATTCAAATATGGAGGCCAGCTATGGGTAGGCAGGATCCAGCTCTGTTTGCATAGCTGAGGCCTGTCTTAGTTTCTCTACTGATGTTCTGCTTCTCCAGGCTGCCTTTCTTCTACCTCTGAAGCACGGATTCCTGAAAACCTTAGGAATTTTCACCACATCTTTGTGGTTGGGTGCCTGCTGTCAACGTGGGAGTAGTGGCACCTGTATATGGACCATTCATTTGTGAGCCAGGTTTTAGTGGGTCATCATATTCCGCTTCCCTCTGAGAAGCAAAAAAATTTCTATTCTGGATATTGGCTGTATTTTTAGAAAGGAAAATCAGCAGGCAATAAGCAAAGATTGGATAGAGATGGGAAAGTCCTTCCCTGTTTTGGACAGTCTTCCCATTGAACTTATTCCAATTTTTAAAAATTTTATTTGAAAAATCTCCTGGGGAAGGCACACACAGGATCAGATCTGGAGAAGTCCTACTTAGCAAGGCAGTCCAGCCCCCAGTGTCTGTCATCAGAAAACACCTGCAGGGAGTGGCATCTCAGTGGTGGGTGAGGCATATAGATTGTTCCACATGTGTGGACAGGAACAGTTATATTATTGAAACCAGATAACTTTGGAAGGAAGACTTAAGTTGTTAGTTGGCAGAATAGAAAACCTAGAACACTGTTGTCCTTCTTAGAAAACTAAATCTCCTTCTAAAAAGAACTTTGTTTTTTCCCCCAGTGTATAAACCTCTGGAGATTGTTGCTGCCAAAATACCCAGCAAATGAACTGCTTATCTGAGTCAGTAGTTAAATGTTATAGCTTCACTTCACCTGAAAATCAATTGGCCAGGATGAAAGGGAGATTTTTATATCATTTGGGAAAGGGACATAAATTATTAAGGATGTGTGAAATCGGCTTACTCTAGTATAGGGCTTTAACTGGTAATAGTGGTTAAAAATTAGTATGGGGTGTTTTTCTGGCAGCTAGGGAAGGACTAGACAAAGGGACATGCTGTATTTTCATATGAAATCACTTGTACCTGGGGAAGAATTTAACAAGAGAGGGGAGAACATTTTTTTTTCTTTGTCTCTGGGGGGGCGCCGCCGCCCCCCCCCGCGGCGCGGGGGGGGGCGGCGGGGGGGGGGGG
>CAUYPK010156766.1:0-18355 GCA_963574355.1 Loris lydekkerianus
TGGGGCCGGTGCCCTACCCCTTTGAGCCATAGGCACAACCCCAGAGCAATATACAATGTTAGTGCAATCCCTATTAAAGCTCCACAGTCATACTTTAAAGATCTCAAAAAAATAATACTTCGTTTTATATGGAATCAGAAAAAACCTCGAATAGCTAAGACTTTACTCAGAAATAAAAACAAAGCAGGAGGAATCACACTACCAGACCTCAGACTATACTATAAATTGATAGTGATCAAAACAGCATGGTACTGGCACAAAAACAGAGAGGTAGATGTCTGGAACAGAATAGAGAACCAAGATAGGAACCCAGCTACTTACTGTTATTTGATCTTTGACAAGCCAATTAAAAACATTCAGTGGGGAAGAAATTCCCTATTTAACAAATGGTGCTGGGTGAACTGGCTGGCAACCTGTAGAAGACTGAAACTGGACCCACACCTTTCACCATTAACTAAGATAGACTCTCACTGGATCAAAGGTTTAAACTTAAGACATGAAACTATAAAAATTCTAGAAGAAAGTGCAGGGAAACTCTTGAAGAAATCGGCCTGGGCAAATATTTTATGAGGAGGACCCCCCGGGCAATTGAAGCTGCATCAAAAATACACTACTGGGACCTGATTAAACTAAAAAGCTGCACAGCCAAGAACATAGTAAGTAAAGCAAGCAGATAGCCCTCAGAATGGGAGAAGATATTTGCAGGTTATGTCTCTGACAAAGGTTTAATAACCAGAATCCACAGAGAACTCAAACATATTAGTAAGAAAAGAACAAGTGATCCCATCTCAGGCTGGGCAAGGGACTTGAAGAGAAACTTCTCTGAAGAAGACAGGCCACAGCCTACAGAAATATGAAAAAATGCTCATCATCCTTAACCATCAGAGAAATGCAAATCAAAACTACTTTGAGATATCATCTAACTCCAGTAAGATTAGCTCATATCACAAAATCCCAAAACCAGAGATGTTGGCGTGGATGTGGAGAAAAGGGAACACTTCTACACTGCTGGTGGGAACGCAAACTAATACGTTCCTTTTGGAAAAATGTTTGAAGAACACTTAGAGAACTAAAAATGGACCTGCCATTTGATCCTACAATTCCTCTACTAGGTACCGTATATACTCGAGTATAAGCCAAGTTTTTTTGGCACAAAATTTGTGCCGAGTTCGGGTTTTTCGGCACAAATTCTGTGCCAAAAAAACTCGGCTTATACTCAAGTATATACGGTATATATCCAGAAGACAAAAAATCACATTATAACAAAGATATTTGTACAGAATGTTTATTGCAGCCCAATTTATAATTGCTAGGTCATGGAAGAAGTCCAAGTGCCCATCGACCCACGAATGGATTAATAAATTTTGGTATATGTACACCATGGAATATTATCCAGCCTTAAAGAAAGATGAAGTCTTTACCTCTTTTATGTTTACATGGATGGAGCTGGAACATATTCTTCTTAGTAAAGTATCTCAAGAATGGAAGAAAAAGCATCTAATGTACTCAGCCCTACTATGAAACCAATTTATAGCTTTATAACCCAATTATAGCCCAAGAATATGGGGAAAGGGGAAAGTGAGGGGGGAGGATGGGTGGAGGGAGCGTAATTGGTGGGACCACACCTACAGTGCATCTTACAAGGGTACATATGAAACTTACTAAATGTAGAATATAAATGTCTTAACACAATAACTAAGAAAATGCCATGAATGCTATGTTAACCAGTTTTATGAAAATATTTCAAACTATATATAAAACCAACACATTGTACCCCATGACTGCATTAAAGTACACAGCTGTGATTTAATGAAAAAAAAAAAAAAGTTATAAAGACCATATACCAACATGGAGAAATATTCTTGGCAAATCATTAACTAGGAAAAAACCTCAGTACGGTAAAATATGTAGTATGCTATAATTAAGGCTAAAAACTATTAATATATGCTTAGGGCAAGAACTAGGTGAGAAGCAGAAAAAACTGAAGTTAGATTTATTAGGGTGGTAGGCTCCTGGATAGATTTTTTAAAAAATTCTGACTTAATTTGTTCTGTTGATAAAATTAAAAATAAAAGTGATGGGCTTCTTGGGGCTCAATCAAGATATGGACATGGCTGTTTCTTTCAGAGGTCCTAAGGGTGGAATTGTTTTCTTGCTTTTTCCAGCTTCAAGAAGTGGCCAGCATTCCCTGGCTTGTAGCTCCTTCCTTCATTTTCAAAGCATCCTCAAAACTCTTTTCATCCTCACATCTCCTGACACCTGCATGGATCAATCTAGGTAAACGAAGATAATCTCCCAGTCTCAGTGTCTTTAACCTTATCACAGCTGCAAAGTCCCTTTTGCCCTACAAAGTCCTGAGAATTAGGATAGGGGCCACTTTGCCCCCATTCCCAATCCAGAGGACTTCTGAACTTCAGACTGAGAACAGCTTCCCCATGTGCTTAAGTGAAGGCACAACCTTGACCACTGAGTGCCAGAGGACATAATGTAGAATTCCATTTTAAGTTAAATTCTAGAACAGACAATACAGGTGGAAAAATAATCAAAGCAGCTTTTGATTCTAGGTGGGAAGGATGTATTGGGAAAGGACAAAATCAAGTTTTCTAGGATGACAGTGATTTTCTGTCTTCATAGGGGAATAGTTCTAGCTACTGATAAGTATTGGGGGAGACAGTGATGTGTCTACCATTTACTCTGGAACGTGACAGGTGATAGAGGACCACATTTATCCATATGTGATAAGTAAGTACACAAGAAGTCCCCAGATTATGAATGAGATAGGTTGTATAGATTTTTCTTTTTTTGAGACAGTCTCCTGTTGCCCAGGCTGGAGTGCCATGTGCCATGGCATCAGGCTCACTCACTGCAACCTCAAACTCCTGTGTTCAAGTGATCCTCCAGCCTCAGCTTGCCAAGTAGCTGGGACTACAGATGCCCAATACAATGCCTGGCTAATTTTTCTATTTTTAGTAGAGACAGGGTCTCACTCTTACTCAGGCTGGTCTCAAATTCATGAGCTGGTGATCTTCCCACCTTGGCCTCCCAGAGTGCTAGGATTATAGGTGTTAAGTCACTGCACCCAGTCTATTAGGTTTTTTCTTGTTGAATTTGAATGCAAGTTGCAAGAGGTACATTTAGCTATTACCTGTAGTAGCCTCTGTTCTTAAGTGTGAGTTGTAAGTTGGATGTTTGGAACTTGGGACTGCCCGTATGAACATGTTTATGATAGAATCTAGGTGGTGAGTATATAGGTGTTCATGTAACAATTTTTCACTTTATGGGCGGTGCCAGTGGCTCAAAGGAGTAGGGTGCCAGCCCCATAAGCTGGAGGTGGAGGGTTCAAACCCAGCCCCCAGCCCCGGCCAAAATCTGAAAAAAAAAAAAAAAAGTTTCACTTTATTGTATGATATATCGTATGTATGAAAGAATTTTGGGGGGAAATAAGATATGACCCTGGAATATTACTCCAGCGATATAAATTAACAAAAGGGTTCATTTTAAAAAATCATTAAGTCAATCCTTGAATAACCTATTTAAAATCAATGGCTCTCAACCACGATAATTTTGGAAGGTGTATAAGGGAAGAGCCAGGGAAGTTGATGTAACCACCCAGTCTGTCCATAGGACTAAGTCTTCGTACATTAATATCATTGAAGAACCCAATATAAAACCAGACTCTTCCCTTTGTAGCTCTGTATCATTTGCTTGTGGTACATCTTTGAGTGGTGGACTATGACTTAGTCTTGAGAGTGGGTTGTGTCTCCCACTTCTTTATAACCTAGAACCAGCACAGTACTCTACCCAGACCAAAGTCAGGCAGTCCCTCTGATGCAAACCTACTGCCTCTCATGCTCCCCCCTTTCTCCCCTCCCCCCCATCCCAGAGTGGCCAGGGAGGAAGGATACTCACTGCTGCAGTTCTTCTGCCAAGACACAACCTCGCACACTACATCCCCACTGCTACCTTCCCCTCTGCCCAACCCAACTCCCCAGCACCAAATAGCAGGGGAGATACTTGGAAATAACCACCATGACACAGTGCTGAGAAAAGCCAGCATAAAGCACTTTTATTGCAATAATAAAACTTGAAACTCATATGTGGTGCCGGGGGCAAGAAGGGGGTAGCAACAATTTTTCTCACCAAATCACTACACAGGACAGCAAAAGGAGCTGTGGGAAGAAAAGTCAGGGAACTCTGAGATCAGCGGAGGGAGCCAAGCATCAAAAAACAGAAGATGCTGAAGCTGCGATGACCAGCATCATTTTCTTAAGAGAACATTCAAGGATTTGTCAGAATGGCTGGGCTTTCATTGGGTGTTAAGTCTACAAACAGCACCTTCAATTTAAACTTTCGATTAAAGTTCTTCAAATTTAGGAAGTGGTGGAGCTTGGAAAGTTAAGAGATTACAAAATTCCCCAAAGTCCATTAGAAAAACGACAGGATGGAAAAAAAATAAAGCCAGGCCACGGAGAAGGCTTCAGAGGTCCCTGCTGGCCCAGGGACAGATACCTGTAGTGTCCAACATCGCAGTGAAAATGATCTGCTTTCAAAAGGCAGAGGGTTTAAGGGGAGCATGAGGTGGGCTGGTGAAGGCAAAGGCTCTCCTCCTTTCCACTTAAGTTTTGGGTAGGACTTTTAGTTTAACCTAAGGACATCTCTCAACTTGGAGAATAATTCAGCCCTCAACAGCGCCTCAAATCTGCTATGGCTTTGCAGCGCAGCAGCAAGAATGTTTAATATATAATAGATAAAAATTTCATCCAAAAAAATAAAATAAAATAAAGGTTCTTGCAACCCCCCCCACCCAAACACCAATTCCTATTCTAAAGTTAACCCATCACTTGTGCTGTTAATACTTTACCATATACTTAATTGGAAACCTAGGTCCAAAAGACCGAAACTGAAATCTTCACCCCAAAATGAAAACAAAACAAAATGAGTAACTTGAGGTTTATGGCATATAGTTTAGGTAAACACACATACAGGAGAAAGGGGAAGGGGAAATGGAGGTGTCGGAAGCAAAGCCGAGTGCCAGAACACATCGGGTCGGGCAGACGTTTGTAGTGTAGTGGGACACCAGGAAAGCTCCATGTGGATTCACGTGCACACGTCTGGAGGCACCAGATCCTTCCATGGCAGATCTGTTGAGGACAGAAAATCTGTAAGTGCCAGCAACTCAGCGTTCTTTGTGTGCAATGAGGGACAGCCACAATCCCATCTGCCACGTCAAGTCCCTTCCCAACAGCTGAGAGGTCTTACTGAGACTAAGCCAGTTCCAGTTGGAGAGAGCCAGATGGGCATGGGCTGGGTGCCCAGGTAAGCAAGCTTCCTCCTACTTAAATTGATCTGTGTTTTTTCTTTTTCTTTTTAACCTAGAGTTACATTAGGTTAGAAGGGCTGTCCACCCATACTCCCATTATCACTGGGTCTCTGAGTTGGCTACATAGAGGAATACCAGGGAACTTTAATAAAATCCTAATGCCTGGGTCCCACTCCCAGTGACTGATTATTAATTCAGGATGTGGCCTAGACATCAGCAGATTCTTAAACTTCCCCAGTGACTCTAAAGTGTAGTCCAGACAGAGAACTATAGCTCTAAATTGCCATCTGTCAGGTTGAGTAGACTTGGGAAATGTCTCCAGTATTCATTCATTCGACCTACAACTTTCAGGGTTTGCCTTGGGCTTTTTCCTCAAGACCCTTGCAAGCAGCTCTGAGATATTCTTTGGCAGTGGGTGGGGAGAGTTAGTTAGGGTGATCTGACCTGTAGCCCTCCATTCTTCCATTCCCTCCTTACCATCCCTCTCCCCCACTAGGTTTAAAGAAAGCTTGTTCCCAAGCCATGACAATTTCAAGGCTCCTTAAGTACATTTATGTTTAAATGACTGCTCTCAAAGGACAGGAAAGGAGTCTAGACAACATGTAGACCTTTGGGCAGAAAGAGGCTCTGTAAAGTGTCAGTGATTCCTTCCCAGTAGGAATGACAAGTGAAGAAGCCGGAGTTATCAAACCTGACCAGGCCAGTAATATCTAGGTGTGTGGCTCAAGCCACTGAGGGAGAAGACAGCTAAAAATAACAAAGCCCTCTGCTTAAAGAAGTCCACGGCAGGACAAAGTTACAAGCAGCTCTGACTGCCAAGGCACATGGGCTAACAGCCATTTGCTGCAGCCTTCAAATAAAGTGTTCTCACCCAGCGTCTGGATCCAGGGGCAGGAAGGGAGTGAATGTAAAGGTCTGGGCCAGATGGAAAGAAGACAATAGCATTCACGTGTTTACTAGTTCTAACACCCACATGAAAAGCCATGTGCCATTAGGATACTAAGTTTGGTTTCCTAAGAAATGAGGGCAGAAGAAGGAAATCAGGAAATGGGCTCTGGTCCTAGTCTTCCACAGCCTAGATGTGACCCTGAGTAAGGTCTTTCTCACTGGCCCTCCGATCCTCACCGGTTGCATAGTTAAGGCTGCTTCAGGCCCCTAAGCTCCCTTCCTAGGATCTAACAGCCTCTGTTATACCCCACAGGCACACTCGGCTTCATCACTCCCCTCCCCTCACTGGTAACGACTGGCCTTGAGCTTCTGGGCTGACTCTTCGAGGCAGGTAGACCAGGGTAGTAATGCTGTCCTTGTGTCACCTAACAGGCAGTAACCACAAACTGCATGGATGAGAGAGCTGCACGTGCTAGAACATGACGTTCATGTTCAGAGGGGGTTTTCTTACTAGCTTCTATGAACACAGGGGAAAGGAAAGTCAGTAACAGTCTTATTTCAAAAGAATAAAATATTTGACCTGTGCTTCTCCAAATCAGTTTTATGTTGTAAGCTACATACAAACAGTTCATTTAAACAACTACCATCCCCATGAGTTCACTCAAGAACATATATATGCCATCCCTCTCCTTTGGGTGACCAACGTTTACACTGAAGATATATATTAATAAGTAACACCATAAGGATATCCAAGGGAGGAAGAATGTCGTGGGAATAATCGCCCCCAGCATCTTCCTTCTCTCTGCTACCCATCAAACGCTGGGCACGACATGGGAGGAATGAAAGTAGTTCTGGCTCTTCAGCATGAAGTTTCCTTACCCAAGAACAGGGAGCTAAGGGAGGAGGCCACTCCTGTCATTCCAGCTTCAGAAGCTCCACATCAAAGACGAGAGTGGCGTGTGGTGGGATGATGCCTGGGTGCCCGGTGGCACCATACGCGTAGTCTGGAGAGATAGTCAGTTTGGCTCTCTGACCCACACTCATCTGTTTGAAGAACAAATAAGGCCCACTTAGCTGAACACAGTCCCCAACTGTCTTTTTAGGAAGCAGAGCTATGTACCTGCGTGTTCCTTGGCCATGGTGATGCTAAGACACCCTAGAGACTTTGCAGCTGCCCAGGCATCTGGCACCTCTCTGTGCAGGACTTAAAGAGGGTGGGAGTTCAAGACTCCATGATCCCTGCACCTCACTCCATGGGCTCCATGGTGGTTAAACCCCTAGAGTCCTAGAAGGCCCTCAATCTTTCTACCCAGGTCTTAGTGACTGACGCTAGACAGGTGAGACTCCAGAAGTGTCACCAATTAGTCCTTCAGTGGTCTGTCACTCAAAGGATAAGTTAAATGATATCTATGCTCTTCTAGAAAAAGGAATACTTTGAAACTTAGCTATAATAGAAAATATACAAAAAAAGTAGCATTTGAGGAGTTATTTTTCTGTACTTTCTATTTTTATGCTCTTATATAGGAAAATTTCAAGAAAGTATGATTTTCTGAGGTACAACAGCATGTGTAATACGCTACCATTTGGGAAAATATTTATATATTTGTATCTACTGTATAAATAGAAGACATCTTTGGAAGGACACCAGTAATACCAGTGTTTTGCTAGGAAATTTTCACTGTAAAAAATATACTTGTGGGGCGGCGGCGCCAGTGGCTCAGTGGGGGGCGGGTTCGAACATGGCCCTGGCCAAATTGCAACAAAAAAATATCCGGGCACTCTGGCAGGCATCTGTAGTCCAGGCTACTCAGTAGGCTGAGTTAAGAGAATCAGCCCAGGAGTTGGAGGTTACAGTGAGCTATGATGCCACAGCACTCTATCAAGGGTTACAAAGTGAGACTCCATCTTTAAAAAAAAATTATATATACACACACACGCACACACCCTTGTGAATTTTTTCCATTTCTAATCAAATACACAAATAAGTATAAATGTCTATTTTCTGAAGAGTGAGCAGGTTTGCTGATAGGTTTCCATCCTTTCATTGTTTCTATTTTTAATCTGCATGTCTGCGTTCCTGGTTCTCTGTTCCAGTCAGAGACAGGATGACTAAAGGGCAAGGTGTAGGCTATGTGTGACAAAGAGTCTAAAGCATGGGGCTCAACGAGTAGGGTGCCAGCACATGGGTTCAAACACAGCCCTGGCCAAAAACTACAACAACAACAACAACAAAGAGTCTAATGCAGCTCAGAATCCTTGCTTTCCACAGCATCTGGAACATGCTGGACCAAACTAGTTAAGGGCAGTTAAAAGCACAGCCTTTATCTAAGGCAGTGGTTCTCAACCTTCCTAATGCTGCAACCCTTTAATACAGGTCGCGACCCGCAGGTTGAGAACTGCTGATCTAAGGAAAATACTTCTGGGTCAGCAATTCCACTTTTAGAATATTCTGCTAACAACCCAAATGTCCATCACAAGATCACAAGGAGAGTGGTTTCAAAGACATAATCACAACACAGATTACTCATTAGAAAGAATACAGCAGCTTTAAATGTAATTGAATTTAAAGATTCCAAGATTCCAATGAAAAGAATGCTGCTTGTGGCAGGATTCCAGACCTACAAACATGTAAAACCCAAACAACATCGAAATGAAAGGAAAAGGGGCACAAGACAGTCCCACCCCCCCACCCCCCGTGTTTTTAACTCACTTGCTAAAAAAATATTCTGTGGAGAGTTTAAAAGATGTTCTACATAAGTCTCAAACTACCCAGACTTCTTACAAGTGTTGGGACTAGGACTGACCCCAAAGCACTGGTTCAAGGGGGAGTTGGACATCTCCCCAATATTCCGTTATACCTTCCCAAGCCTGGGACGTGAAGCAGGGTGATAACACTATCTCCATGGCAGCTATGGCGCTTAGGCCATACAATACATCTATTGTTCCAATGTTGGAACAGTCACAGAAGTTTGGTTGTGGTGTAGACAATGGCTGGCCCAGGAGATGGGGGATGGGCTATAGACCAAGAGTTGGCCAGACTGGGGAGACAGGCAAAAAGGTACAGTTGGCAAGGTTTCCCAAGGGAAGTAAACCACAATGATCCTCTTCCTCACACTGCCAACCCTCTGCCCTACAGGAACAAAAACCCAGACACCTGGCAGTGGGAAGGCTTAAAGTTTCAAAGTTTCTGAAAAGTTAAGCCATTTATTTGGAAATAAATCTATCTTAGAAGTAAAGCTATTTATCTGGAAATAAATCTATCTTAGAAATATAGCAATGTGTATTCTAGAAAAGAGAGAGAGATCAGTCTTTTCTTCTTGGTTAAATTTCCAATTCTCCTCGGTGAGAGGGAAACAGACTAATTACCTATCAGACAAGCCTAATTATAAAGGCCCCCCGAGTTGCTGGTCACTGTAAACATCCCTTTACCCAGTTAGAGCCAAGAAAAAATTCCTGGGCTGAAGGAAGGACAGAATCCAACTGAAACTTGGCAACCCTGGGTTCCCTATTGTCTCCTGGAAATTTTGTAGTATTAGCAGAATAAAAGCTGTTTCCCCAGTTGGGGAGGAAAAAGGTGAGGAAACAGACTCAAGACAAACAAAATTACTTTCTCCATCAGTAGGACCTCTCAGAAGTGGTCTGACACAATGTGGCCAATAATAAGACAAGCACAAGTTAAAACTACACTGACATGCACTCATATTGTCCTGAAGCCAAAAGTTTACCAACACACTGTGTTGCTGAGGCTGGAAGGAGGCAGCCCCTTCATCGCCTGCTGGTGGCAGTTCAAAAAGTGCAATCCCTACAGATGGCAACTTGGCAGGGTCTGTCACAATACAGGACATGCAGTCTTTGAGCCACTCACCCTACTTTGGAGAATATGTCCTGTGGCAAGATGAGCACACATGTAAAAATAAAGTCCATATAAAATGAGTCACTGACTGCAGCATTATTTACAATAGCAAAATACTGTCAGTGACCCAAGTGACCATCATAATGGTCAAGTAAGTTACAGCATTCTCCCCCAAGGGAGCACTAAGCTGCAAGAAAGCTTTCTTCTCTTTTATGTACTCATATGGAAATTGTCAAATAGATTAAGTAAAATGCACAACAATGTGTGTAAAGGCAAAAAAATTAGAAATGTTTTTGTATATGCTTAAACAAACTCTACATTAATAATCGCTAATAACAGGAATTACTTGTGGGGGCACTGGGCAGATGGGAGTGGGATGACACTGAGACTTTTCACTTACACCTTTTTTGATTTTTGAGCCATATGAATGGGCTACCTATAAAAATAATTTAAAAGGTGGATACTAGGAAACAAAACAAAACACATGAGTGCATACCTGGGCAACCCCTTCTTCCCAGCCTCGGATCACCTCCTGCTTGCCTAGCATAAACTTAAAGGGCTTGTTTCTGTCACGGGAGGAATCAAATTTCTTTCCATCTTCAAGCATCCCTGTAAAAAAGGGCAGTTGTAACATGAGCAACAAGGAGCAATGACACAAGGCAAGTCAGAAACTAGTGGCGAAGCACACATCACAGGCACCAGTGTTCACAGGACTGGCAGGGTGTTCGCGGCCTGGAAGAAGTGGGGTGTCTGGAGGGTTTCCTGTAACCTCATGGGCATCTAAGGAGTTGGGGTAGCCCCTCCAGCCCAGACTGGTGAACATTCTTTGAGCCCTCCAAGCAGCTGACCACAAAAAGACCTCGCCTAGAGGTGGGCAGCAGTCTACCTTGTTTGGAGGTGGAAGCCTGGACTCCCTACTGCCCTGCCTGTCCCAGCACCCTGTGCCTCTCCTCCTCCACTAAGTAATGTGATCTCTTGAGGCTCGGAGAACTGGTGAAAGTCAAACCCAGGACCAAAAGCAATTAATTCCAACTCCCTCATCACCTTCTACATAAAACGTGTTAACATAACTTCCCCCTCCACTGCTCAGTGGAAGAAATCTCCCTCTATCTGCCACCCCATGCTCTCCTCTGTGGTTCACTGAAAATGAGCTGCTCCAGGTGACTGGGTGTAACCCACAGGAGAGGAGAACCCTCTAAGCACAATGGGGTGTATGGTAAAAAGACGCGGTAAGGCGAGCTTTCACCAGCACTCTGGTGCCAATGGAATCTGGGGCACAGACTTGGGGCCCTGCAGACTGGCTCTCCAATTGTCATATCATAATCTTCCTGGGAAAAGTAAAACATGATTTGGGCTAACAAAAGAACTTGTGTGACATTAATCCAGTGGTGCCCCAGACCCCTGCAGGGCACATCTGCCCACAGTTAGCTCTAACAGAGATAGCTAGGAATAGTGAGGGGGAGGTGACCAACGGCTGTCCTCAGAGAACTTACTCAGTACAGCCAGCAACTGCTAATGACTCTGCTGCCAGTCCTTCCCCTGAGCCACTGATTGGCACAAGAACTCATTCAATCCTCTCTGAGAAATGAAATAACTTGCCAAAAAAGTAAAGCTAGACTATAAATCCAAATATGATTCATTCTACTGTATCAGTTTCCTAGAAGCCAGACAAGCCACAATGACACCCTCCAGTTCAAGGGGAACTCCAGAGATGGCGATCCCAGAGGATAAGTGCCGTGAGAAAAGAGAAACAGACATCTGCGATACACATCTGTGACTTCCTTTTCAAAAAAAACCATCAACACTGTTTTCTCCGAAAGCCAGTGCCAGGCAATTGTGATAGCTGACACCGAGTTCCTCAAAGTTCTTGAACTAGGATCCTAGATTGGAAGGAGAATGCCAGTTGTTGACAAAAAACTACTTTTACTGGAGCCTGAGGCTGGGCACCCACCATAGTTCTAAGCATCACTCAGAAGACCATCAAAACACATTAATTCTGTTATAAATATACAAGTGTATGTGTTTAGGAATAAAGGAAAATCCCAACAAAAGCCCCACCTAAGACAATGTCAACCCTTGTAAAGAGGAAGGAGATGAATTGAGAGTTATCACAGCCCAGACTATGTGAACTTTAACAAAATAGAAAACGGCAGGGGGTTTGGGGAGGGTTGCTGTCCCAATGGAGCAGGAGGGGAAAAGGATGTCCTGGGGCAGAGTGGGTGCTGACACTGCCTGGAGCCAAGGAGCAAGGGGGGGGGGGGGGCACACCTGCTCCTGCTCCAGAAGTAGTAACAGGTACCCTAGAACTGCAGAGTTAGTTCATTTAACATTCCTTTCCCGGAACCTGATAAAAGAAATGTCAAATGGCAGTTCTCTACAAATGAGTACCTAGGAGGACACAGGTCTCCAGGCTCCACAATACCCCACTGGACACACTGAGCCCAACCCGAATGAACTCGGAGCTAACGGTGAGAACAGGCAACAAACAGCTATGATCTCAGAATCCTTTCCCTGGCCAAGTAGGGAGTCTTTCCATCCATCCGCACAAGAATGCTTGTAACAAAAACAAGCAAACTAATTCCAAGACCCAGTAACCCACTCAAGGTCAGAGCCAGTGAGTAGTAGGGTCTGACTCTAGCAAGACTTTATTTAAACCAATGTGGACTGTTCGTCATGCTAGAGGCTAAAACCAGAAGGAGCCTCTTCCTGGTCTGCGCTCTTTTGAGCAGACCTAAAGTTGAGGGCCTAGGACTTCCTGAGCAGCCCCTGTGAAAGAGACACTAGGTGAGGAAATAGTTCAGGAAAAGGCCAAGGATGAGAGAGGGTGGTCCCTGGCCTCTGATCCCTGACTGTCTGCAAAGGGTGACTGGACAAAACCTACCGAGAAAAATATGCCCAGAGGTTCACCTGAAACTAAGGCTCAGTCCAGACCCAGCACTCTCACCCTCCTTCCTAATTAAACATCAACTTTACAGGAGGAACAACAGGCTGGCCCAGCAGATGAACTAGTATCAACTGAAGCCTTTCTTTCCCCTATGCCAGGACTGGTGCAGAGTGGGCACATGGGCCAGTTTGGGCAGTAAGACCTACTCAGTTTAGGTACTACTGCACCTGCTGTGAAGGAGACACTCAGGAAGAGAGGGCCTGCCCACTGTCCCTATTGAATGCTATCTTGTAAAGATGTGATGTCTGGAGCCATGGCAGTCACCTAGTCACCATGAGAAGGTCAGGAGCACCACAGGGCAGTCATTCCAATGCTCTGAACCAGCCTCAAACTACCTCCCTCAAGACATCCATTCTGAGGATAAAAGTGTGCTTTGAAGACAAAACTATGGGGACAATAAACAGTTCAGTGGTTGGCAAAAGCTGGGTGCAGAGGGAGGGATGAATAGATGGAGCACAGAGGATTCTTAGGGCAGTGAAAATACTCTTTCTGATAGTGTAACGCTGATACATGCCATTATACAACTGTCCAAACACACAATGCACCACCCAGAGTGAACACTCGGGGTGACCAGGATGTGTCAGCAGAGTTCATCAACCCTAACAAATAAACCATTCTGGTAGAGGACGCTGATAATAGGGAAGACTACACGTGTGGGGATCAGGAATATTATGGGAAATCTCACTACTTTCCTCTCAATTTTGCTGAGAATCTAAAACTGTAGTAAAAATTATAAGGTCCTATTTTTTTAAAAAAGTCTACTTTGCATTAAGTTGGGTTTCCAGTTACTTGCAATTGAATATAACCTATTCAATTGGCATGACGTAAACCTTTATTTGACATTTAGTTAGAACACCCAAAGGTAGTGCTGCCATGGAAGGAATAACAATAAAACGAAACTCAACAGCCAAGACCACAAAGAGCTATTACTAATCTGTAACAACCAGATCAATATTTTTATGTCAGGACCCAGTATACACATCTACAGTTTGTGTATAAATGAAACAAAATATCTGTGTAAAAGTTATTATATGGAATATAAATCTCACTCTTAAAAAAAAGGATGCTGGCTGGGTGCAGTGGCTCATGCCTTTGGAAGGATCACTGGAATTCTAGACCAGCCTGGGCAATGTAGTAATATCGCATCTCTACAAAAAAATTTTTTTTAAATTATCTGAGCACAGTGATGCATGCCTGTAGTCCTAACTACCTTTAAGGCTGAAGTGGGAGGATCACTTGAGCTCAGGGGTTCGAGGTTACAGTGAGTTAGGATTGGGCCACTGCACTCCAGCCTGGGCCAACGCCCAACCCTTGTCTCTTAAAAAAAAAAAAAAAAAAAAAAAAAAAAAATCACTGGGTGGCGCCTGTGGCTCAGTGAGTAGGGCGCCGGCCCCATATACCGAGGGTGTCAGGTTCAAACCCAGCCCCAGCCAAACTGCAACAATAACAACAACAACAACAAAAAATAGCTGGGTGTTGTGGCGGGCACCTGTAGTTCCAGCTACTCAGGAGGCTGAGATAAGAGACTCGCCTAAGGGGCAGCGCATGTGGCTCAAGGGAATAGGGTGCTGGCCCCATATGCCCAAGGTGGCAGGTTCAAACCCACCCCTGGCCAAATAAAAAAAAAAAAGAGAGACTTGCCTAAGCCTAAGAGCCGGAGGTTGCTGTGAGCTGTGACACCACAGCGCTCTACCAAGGGTGATAAAGTGAGACACTGTCTCTACAAAAAAACAAAACAAAATAATTGCTGATTGGGGCCTACTCAATTTATTCCATGATACACTAATGGGCTGTAACGCATAGTTTTTGTTTTTTTTTAAATACACAGTATAGGGCAGCACCTGTGGCTCAGTGAGTAGGGCACCAGCCCCATGCACCGAGGGTGGCGGGGTCAAACCCAGCCCCAGGTTTGCAGTTGCCTTAGCCAAACTGCAACCAAAAAAAAAAATAGCCGGGCATTGTGGCGGGCGCCTGTAGTCCCAGCTCCTTGGGAGGCTAAAGCAGGAGAATCGCGTAAGCCCAAGAGTTAGAGGTTACTGTGAGCCGTGTAACGTCATGGCACTCTACCGGAGGGCGGTACAGTGAGACTCTGTCTCTACAAATTTAAAAAATAAATAAATAAATAAATACACAGTATACCTATAAAGAATTATCCTGGTGGCACCATAGCTCAGTGGGCAGGACACTGACCACATACCTGGCCCAGGCCAGCTAAAACGACAATGACAACTGCAACAACAACAGCAACAACAACAAAGATAGCTGGATGTTGTGGCAGATGCCTGTGGTCCCAGCTACTTGGGAGGCCGAGGCAAGAGAATGACTTGAGACCAAGAGTTTGAGGTTGCTGCGAGCTGTGACGCCATGAAACCGTGCAACAGCCTGATACTCTGTCTCAAAACAAAACAAAAAAAGCATATATTTGATAAAAGACTTATATCAAGAATATATTATAAACTATCAAACTGAACAATAAGAAAACAACCCATCCAAAAAAGGGCAAAAAATCTGAACAGACATTTCACTGAAAAAGACCTATGGATAGCAAATAAGCACATGAAAAGGTGTCCAATTCTAGTCACTGTAACAATACAAATTAAGACCACTAGGCGAAATGTCTACTACTACTAATTATAATGAGCAAAACTAAAAAAGACTACTTCAAGTATTAGTAAGGATGCGAAGAAACTGAAATTCTCATACATTGATGGAGCAATTGGAAAACTGCACGGTAGTTTTAAGCTAAACATGCACTTCCCATATGACCCAGCTGTTTTATTCCTATATCTATCCAAGAGAAAAGATAGCTATGTCCATACTTACTTTTCAAACTTAATTTTCAAAGCAGACCTGTAATATAGCCTCAAAGTAGAAACCAGCCCAAACATCCATCAACTGGATAAATACGTTTATTGAGGCTGGATGCAGTGGCTCGTACCAGTAATCCCAGCACTTAGGGGAGCCGAGGTGAGAGGGCTGCTTGAGGTCAAGAGTTCAACCCCAGTCTGGGCAACATAGTAAGACCCTCACCACTACCTGAGCGTGAGCAAGTAGTCCCAGCCACTCCAGAGGCTGAGATGAGAGAACTGCTTGCACCCAGGAGTCCAAGGCAGCAGTGAGCCATAATCCTAAGTGATGTATTTCAGGAATGGAAAAACTAAATTTTCTCACTTATGAGTGGGAACTTAACAATGGGTACACAACAACAGACATACAACATGGAATAATAGACATTGGAGATTCCAAAAGGTGGGAGAGATGAAACATTACCTACTGGATACAATGTACAGTATTGGAACAACAGTACATTAAGATTCTCTACCAGGGGTCCTCAAACTGGCCTGGCCCACGGGCCACATGAGGCGTTGTGATTGTATTTGTTCCTGTTTTGTTTTTTTTACTTCAAAATAAGATATGCGCAGTGTGCACAGGAATTTGTTCATAGTTTTTCTTTTAAGCTATAGTCCGGCCCTCCAACAGTCTGAGGGACAGTGAACTGGCCTCCTGTTTAAAAAGTTTGAGGACCTCTGCCTAGACCCTCACTACCCAATATATCCACCTAACAAAATTGCACTTGAACTCTCTAAATCTGTTAAAAGAAAAAAAAAAAAAGTAGGCGGTGGCCCTTACTAGAATCCTGCATATGTTTCGGTCCTACACTCACCCTGGCAATGAATGAAAGGTACTTCCTCTGTTTGGAGAAGGAACAGGAGCAGGTAAAGCAGGCACCAAGTCAAGCCTCAGCAGTTGCTCCAATTTTAACTTCGGTGATGGTGCCAAGAGCTGGAGCCCTGTGAAACTACCTGCCAAGTTATTACCATAATTTTCTAGAGAACGCAGGCCCTGCTAAGAGAAGGCAACTGAGGTTATGGTTCTGACAGTCTTTAAGTTCTGAAGGCCACTTCGCTTAAGACAAGGCCTTCTTCTTGCAGAATTGACCGATTACATTTCTGACCATACACAAACCTATATAGCTCGATAAGTCTTGATTTCAAGTAGTAAGTTTTGGCGCTCCTGACTGAATATAGCTAAGCTCACAGATCTGGCCTGAATTCTGCATCCTGGCAGCATTCGGCTCAACCCTTGGCACTCACGAGCACTCTTGGCTTTGTTTTACTTGTGTGATTTCTAACAACCAGCAGGACAAACATGAGGTGCCCATATTTAGACCTTCCCTATATGGAAACAATAATCTGATGGGTAATCTCAGAATAGTAGTCTTTACTTTTAAGTTACTTATCAATGAGAAAAAGGTGAAATTTGAAGGTCTCCAGTTAGAAGCACAAGACCTCAGAGTGAAAGCTATGACTGCATGCAGAGGCTATTGATTTCTGGCCGAGTTACCTCCCAGACTGAAATCCTTGGAGGGGGAAAAGGAAGATCTAATAAACAAGAGGGGTGTGAGAAAGAGTCTTAAGTTTGGCTCCCCCACTGCAGCCTGCTCTTTCCTGCTGCTTATCTGAGCGTGTTCTTGTTCAGAAGGATTCAGCAGAGGAAGAGCTGGCCGGACAGTCTTCAGACTGTCTTCCTGGTGCCCAGCCTACTAAGCCAAAGCCATGGTTAATACCTAAGACCAGGACTTGGAGAGTCACAAAGATCACTGCATTATAATTTCACTAATAATCCAAGAGAAATGGAGTCCCTTCCAGTGCCCTGCTCTGGAGATGGCAGAGTCCCCATATACCTTCCACTGGGCAAGGAAAGGAGACCGAGGAAGACGACTTACGGCTTGAGCACTCGGGAGCGAAAGCTGGTGACTCAAAACGTAGTTTACAGTTGCCCATGAATTTTTACAGGACGTTTTCATAGGCAGCGTTTATAGGGACTAAAATATGAAACGGTTTAAGATTAAAAACAAAAAACCAAAAAACCCAAACCTGACCAAAATCAAACAATAACAAAAAGAACATCCGAGGCCCCAAGCCTTCAAAAGAAAATGAAGTTCTTGTCATTTTACAGTTGAGAGAGGGAGAACAGATTTCTACTTTCTAAGACATAGGTAAGTACAAACAATAAAACAGTTAAAAGAATGAAGGTGGGGAGATCCTATATTTTCCTGCAGATTTGCATTTGAAGGCACTTAGAAAATTCTTAGGTGGGCTTAGGGCCCCAGGTCTAATGGCTTGGCTATTTCCTTTCCCTATTCTCATTAGACACACAGGCTTTTTTTATTTTTAAATTAAATCATAGCTGTGTACATTAATGTGAGCATGGGGCACCATACACTAGTTTCATAGACCATTTGATACATTTTCATCACACTGGTTAACATAGCCTTCCTGGCATTTTCTTAGTTATTGTGCTATGACATTTACATTCCACATTTACTAAATTTCACATGTACCCTTGT
>CAUYPK010156768.1:0-21117 GCA_963574355.1 Loris lydekkerianus
GTTAAGTATATACAGTGCACCTCCTGGATGAATGGCTTGACTACAAAATGAACTTCGCCTTAGAAACACAATGTAATCTAATCATATGTACCTTCATGTTAATCTGAAATTACAAAGTCAAATAAAATAGATGTATTAGAATCTTTTGTGCTTCTTCCTTCCTTGTATCTCATATTTATTTGTTTTCAGATGTTATTATTTTGTGGGCTATCACTTGAATATCAAAGAAACAAACACAAAAATCTTTACATAAAAAAGATCTGTTGGTGGCACCCATAGCTCAGTGGGTAGGGCATGGCCACATACACCAAAGCTGATGGTTTTGAACCCGGCCCGGGCTGGCTAACACAACAATGACAACTGCAACAAAATAAATAGCCAGGCATTGTGGCAGGTGCCTATAGTCCCAGCTGTGTGGGAGGCTGAGGCAAGAGAATCGCTTAAGCCCAAGAGTTTGAGGTTGCTGTGAGCTGTGACGCTGCAACACTCTACCGAAGGTGACATAGTCAGACTCTGTCTTAAAAAAAAAAAGGGGGGGGTCGGCGAAAGGAGTAGGTGCCGGCCCCATATGCCAGAGGTGGTGGGTTCAAACCCAGCCCCAGCCAAAAACTGCAAAAAAAAAAAAAAAAAAAAAAGATTTATTGAATTCAACTTATTGAAGCAAGTAATGGAAAAGAGCCCTAGATATAAAATCAGAAGACTAGAGTTCAAATCCAACCTCAAGTCTGGTCACCCATAGCTCAGGCATTAGGGCGTCAGCCACATGCAGCAGCGCTGGTGGGTTCAAACCTGGCCTGGGCCTGCTAAAGAAAAAATAGCCGGGCGTTGTGATAGGCGCCTATAGTCCCAGCTACTAGGGAGGCTGAGGCAAAAGAATCGCTGGAGCCCAAGAGTTGGAGGTTGCTATGAGCCATGATGTCACAGAACTCTACAGAGGGCAACAAAGTGAGACTCAGTCTCAATAAAAACCAAAATTAATTAATTAATTAATTAAAAAAAATCCAACCTCAAACCTTCTGACTTTTGCCAATGACTGAACTTCTCTGGGCTTCAGTGCGCTTGGTAAAAAGGAGATGGTAGTCTGAGGACATAGAATAGGGGAAAGTTCAGTGAGAAGTTGTTAGTAAGTCTAGCATGACACCTATTGTGGTATATGTTTACTGAATCTGAACCCAGAGGATCTTCAGGATCATCATGAGAGCTTGTTTATCAGAGTTTCTTTCACTACTTCTCTGGTTTCTCTTTTCTTAACACCATCAGCACTTTTCCTAGTGTGATTTAGAAATGCCAAATCAATTTTAAAAATCAAATTTAAATAAAATGGAAAGCTATCATGGTGCATGTTATGATGCTACTTATCACATAAGGTATTTATTCGAAACTAAATAGATTAAATATTTGCTCAGTTCAGGTAACATTGCACTTAGGAGGGCAGCCGCAGAACTTTGGACATCCTCCAAACAAAAACATTAACCAGAGTGAATACAAAAGCTTCCAGCACGTACTAGAAAATACAAAGAACTGCCTTGAAATTGAACATCAAAGTGATCCTGAATTTTTTTTATAGAAGTCGAAATAGCAGTCCAAACAATCCTTTCTTAACTGAAAAAAAAGCAGCATTAATATTTCTTAATACAATTTAAAACATTATTAAGATGAGTAAACTGCTAGCAAGCATATAATCATTGATAATCCATGAATTTTCTTACTACATTTACCTCCACTTATACAGCAGTTTTAGATTGTGTGAAAGCATATTTTAAATTCTACTAATTCTTCCTTCCATTGTATGGCAAGCATTTCTATTGATTTACAAGGCTGCATAATATTTCATTATGCTGCTGAGTACTAAGCTAACTCTTCAATACTAGACATTAGGTGACTAAGAGGTTTTCAGATAGCTCTTACCGTTTTCCCTTCAGAATTCCCTTGCATTCCCAGTCCCAGTGGCCATTGCATTCATGCTGGGCGTAACAAGGGTGTGTAAAACCGGGAGAGGTAGGAGACAGGAGCTGAAAACTGCTTTTGTGGGGAAGAGGACCACACGGAGCAGGGGAGGCACAAAGACAAACCCCAAAACCTGGTTTTCATATTTGCTTTCCATTATTGGATTGAATGATTATTAGGTTCCCTTATGTGGATTTATTTCCCTAGTCACTTATTCTAATTCTGTATTTCCTGTGGCCAGGTAGATGTAACCTGAAAACATGTGCAGAAAAGAGTTCTGGACTATTTTCTTGTGCACTTATCTGCATTTGTTTATACTCTGTCTTCTTGTTAAAAAGAATTCAAGGCAGCTCACTTTGGGGATTTTCTAAAAAACTTAAAGTCTTTAACAATGACTTGGGGTTTTTTCCTGTTCCTCGAGCATTTCTGTCAGCTATAGACGTTACATTCTGCTTCTTAGAGTCTCACCTCATGTTATAGGCATATAAGATTTTAATTCCTGTTTGTTGTACTCTCTACAGAAATTAATTTGACATGAACAGATTCATGTCAGCATTGAGGGGTTGTTACAAATGGTCTTACATTTGTCTTTGTAACATTTCTTGTGTAATTACAACCTGCACAGAGTATTATTTGTTCAATCTTCTGAGGTCACAGACTGGTCTTTTCTGGTTTATATCTATACTAATCAGTTAAGAAGCAATGGGGCAAACTATGACAAAGCTAAATGTTGAAGATTTCTGAATGCAGAACCTTACGACAACTGGCAACTAGCTGGGCTTTGGCACACCAACTGTACAGGATTGGGAATGCCCTATTAGTCATTGAGATGTAAACTCATTCTGACAATATTTGCTTAACTACCACACACATTTTTTGTGTTTTTGTTTGTTTTCTTTTAGTGTTCACTGTGTGTAAAATTTCTGTATTCTGTGCTGTGGCAGGGAGGCAGTTTGGTGACAGGAGGAAAGGGATATGATCCCTAACAAACATAAATTTCTGAACTTTAGAATTGACAAACTGTTTTCCACGTGTGTCCCTCACAACCGGTTAGGGAGATAAGAATGACCACCCCAAATTATAGGAGTGAAACCACTCAGAAATATTGTGATACTGCGTGTATTCAAATCCATTGGAACTAGGAAATGGAAGATGCTAGGCTTGAACCCAGATAGTCTCATTCCTAACCCAAACTGCTTACCATCATTCACAGCTATGATTATTTTCACTAAGTAATTTCTACCTTTAAGGATTTTCTGTAATTCCTAGTTGCACGTTAGTTTTACAATAATCCAAGTCAGGGAAAAATCTGAGTGTGTGTGAAATGACTTCTTCCTTTGATGTGCCTTAACTCTCCACAGAGTGAACCCAAGAGTTCATTTTCTCCCACACTATAAAGCTCCTTTTACTTAGTGGGATGGTACCCTAAAGAGAGAAGATTTCTGAAAGTAACTAGCAGATTGGGGCTTCTAGCCCACATCTTGAGGGACAAGAAACATTGCCCTTCCCGACTAGAGGTAAATCTTCAACAAGCCCAGGTGGCTTCTCTCTGGGTTCCTGTATTTCCTCTCTTCACTCAGTCCACAGCTCTTTCCCTGTCACCACACACAGTCTGACCCCAGGCCAGGGTGGCAGCTTCCTCGGCTCCTTTGAGGTCACAGCTAGTGTTGCTCTGCGGAATTATTGGCAGTGGGCATTTAGGGACAGTTGCGGCCCAAGCCTTCCTGCAGCCCCTGCACCTTGCTGCACAATGGCCTTGTGTTCTCCGTGGCTCCCTGGGAAGACCATCTCTCAGCCCAGGCCTCCCACCAAGTGTGTTACTAGGGGCCCTCAACCAAAACAGGATGGCAGTTTGTTGGGTGTTGGAGATTCCTTGACCACCATTACCTCTTCCTTACCCTCCCCCCAGCTGTTTAATTCAGCTAAAGTTGTTAAGAGTCCATCTCTGAGAGCTCTGAGTTGTTGTTTTGTTTCCCAGAATAGAGAAAACGTGAATATTTTCTAAGTGTTTTTGTTTTTTACTGTGCTCCTTTGAAAAGACATGAGGGGTGGGTCCCACGATGCAGATATTTTGCATCTAGTTTGGAAAAAAAAGTAGTCATTGCCCAAATGCCCAAATGTCTGAGAACCTTTTTGTATGAAAACCTGGGATGAACCACTATAAGGAAGAAGGCTGCCATCATCAGCAAGGTGGGAGTACAACAGCACCGTCTACTGGACAGAGGACTGCGGTGATGGGTAGTGTTCCATGACATGGCTGATACTGCAGGCTGGTGTGCAGGAAAAGCCCTGAAAGAGGACCTGGTTCTTCCTCAACTCAGCAGATCTGAGGACAGACAACTGCTATGTGGGACTGTTCTCAAAACAAATTCCTGGCCTAGAGAGTTGCCCTTAAAAATTGTCAACAAATTTATTCCCTTTTCACCCACTCGTTTCCTACCCTTCTGCTGTCATTTTTATGAGCCTGCCCCCACCATTAACACTTATTAAACACCCTCTCACCTTGACACCCTCATATTCATTTCTTTCTTCATCTATGAAGCGCCAGACCCTGTGCTGAGCATTCAAGGTATAATAAGAAATAATAAGATTCATCATCCTGAAGCCATTCTGTGATCCTCCAGGAATGGGCTGGGGCAGAAATAATCTCTGTTTCCAGTCTTTTTTTATCAACTTCTGTTCAGTTTGGTCTTTTCTTTGTATTCCCCTCTGAGCCTTGTTTTCTGCTAAGAAATAAGTGAAATATTGGGTTATCCATGTAAATTAACTAGGCTGCTATATTAAGCAGGTAGTATGTTTCTTCTCCCATGTAAATCGAACCTCTTGAGTCCTTAAGATAGCTATTCAAGAATGATCCTAATGTTATGATCTTTAGTCAATTTGGTAGATACACAGAGGTCAAAGATGGGTGGAGTGTTGGGTGTATGTCCCTTAGCCCATCATTCTAGTTGCCTGCCTTTTTAATACATGTAAATGGCCAGCTCTGGCTAATAAAGTTTAAACACAAAAAAAGCATATATTTCTTTAGGCATAATTATTTGAAAGAAGTATATCTTTTTCATTTTCTATTATTTTTGAATTTACATATAAAAGGTATAGCTAAGTTTTCAAAACCGAGTAAGCCACTGCAACACCATCAAGTGACAAAATAAATAAGGTTAATAATGAGGCAGGATACCTCACTGTGGATGCTGGAAAATTGAGGGAAAATATTAATAGAAATCTGAACTATATGTATCATTGTTAGAACAATCATTCTCCTCAATGGAGATTATTTGCAGGATCACAGAGGGTAACTGGCCAGGGTTTCTTAACACTCGGATGAAGGAAAGAACAAAGTATGGTTACAGATTTAGGAAATTATGGTTACAGTTTTTGGGATCCCTTCATTCATCCTTCTTTTCTAGGCAAAACTAGATCAATTATACCAATTTTAATATTAAAAATTTCCTAGAGAAGTTGAATTTATATTCTTTTCTAGTCCCATTTTGATTGTCAAAATATAAGAGGGAGTCTTCAAAAAGTTCATGGAAATGCATTTTATGAAAACACTAGACATGGATTTCAATTTTGGGAATACCAAAATAAACTGGTATGAACAAGATGTAGCCTGAGGCACTAAAAAGAATAAGACATCAGTTTGAAAAGAGCACTTAACAAAGCTACACAAATCTGCTAAAATTGAAGCGAGAACAAACTTCCAATTTATGGTAAATCTTGGGTGGAAGAATGATGAAATTATCGATGCTTTATGAAAAGTTTATTTTGGCGATAATGCCTCAGAGAAATTAGCAATTTACAAATAGATAACTTATTTTAAAAAGACACAGGCTGAGTGACATGGCTTATACCTATAACCTAATCTCAGTATTTTGGGAGGCAGGGAAGATCACTTGAGGCTAAGACTTCAATGCCAGCATGGGCAGCATAGCAAGAGCCTATCTCTACAAAAAATGTTTTGAAAACTTAACCAGACATGGAAGCTCACATCTGTAGTCATAGCTACTCAGGAAGCTGAGGCAAAAGGATCACTGGGCTCAGACTTTCAAGGTTGCAGTTGGTATGATCAGCTTCTGCACTCCAGCCTGGGTGCCAGTATAAGATTTTGTCTTCAAAAAAGAAAAAAAAAAACAAAACAAGAGACAAGATAAGAAGACAGAGCAGCGCCTGTGGCTCAAAAGAGTAGGGTGCCAGCCCCATATATCAGAGGTGGCAGGTTCAAACCCAGCCCCTGCCAAAAACTGAAAAAAAAATAAAATAAAACAAAATAAAGAAGACAATGTTGAAGATGAACCCAACAGCAGCAGACTATACACATCAATTTTAAAAAAGAAAAAAATCATCTTGTTCATGCCTTAATTGAAAAAAACTGACAATTAACAGCACAAACAGTAGCTAAATACTGCAGAAATCTTGATTGTTTCATTTTACATAATTCTGACTGAAGATTAAAGCTGAGCAAACTTTGCACTCAATGGGTGCCAAAAATATTGTGCTCAGATCAGCCGCAGACAAGAACAGTTTTAGATAGCAATTTTAAACAAGTGGGACCAAAGATCCTGATGCATTTCTTTGACAAATTATAGAGATGAAACATGGCTTTACCAATACAATCCTGGAAGCAAAGCACAATCTCAACAATAGCTACCAAGAGGCTGAAGTGGTCCACTCAATGAAAAAGCAGAGCAGTCAAGAGCAAAGGTCATGGCGATGGCTTTTGGGGATGCTCAAGGCATTTTGCCAGTTGAATTTCTGAAGGGCCAAAGAACAATAATATCTGCTTATTATGAGAGTGTTTTTAGAACGTTAACTAAAGCTTCAGCAGAAAAATGCCTGGGAAAGCTTCACCGAGAAATCCTCCTCCACCAAACATTGTTCCTGCTCATCCTTCTCATCACACAATAGCAACTTTGTAAGAATTTGGGTGGGAAATCATTAGGTCCTGATTTGGGTCCTGATTTACTTCTTTTTGTTTCTGAATCCTAAAATATCTATAAAGGGCACCCACTTTTCTGCCAACAATAATGTAAAGAAAACTGCATTGACATACTTAAAGTCCCAGGACCCTTAAGTTCTTTAGGCATGGACTAATGCCTGGTGTCACCACTTACAAAAGTGCTTTGAATTTGATGATGTTTATCTTTTAATTCAATTTTTCCATGAACTTTTTGAAGTCCTTTCACATACATTATATAAAAAAAAAAAAAAAAAAAAAAAAAAAAAACTTATAGTAATGCTAATTTAAAGCCCTAGGTTAACTTTTGTATTCTAGGTGGCTGGGAGTATGAGAGGAGGCAGAATAGAGATGGAGAGCAACAATTAGGCAGCTTCTTCCTCACAGTAGTGCTTGTGTTCTCAGTGGCTGGGTCTAATTCTATTCATAAACATTTCTTTCCCATTGTAAACAATTCCAGCTTGATGAATTGTTTCAAAGGGGCCACAGTCTCTTCAGTTTTTCCTTAAATATGCCAATGAACTCTCAGAGTGCCATTACGCCTTGCAGTCACGAGGAAGCTCCTTGGGCTTTACCTGTTGTCCCTTCTATGTATTCAGCAGAGAAGGAAGGGTGATTTGAATGTTTGTGGACAGTGGTCAATGAATAGCTCTACTAACTTCCTGCACTAAAAGAGTCACAAGTTTCATATTGGCTGTTGGAATGTGATAAAAATAAATGACAAGAGTCCCAAGTTTTAATTTAAACCAGAAGCTTCTAATTCCTGCCAAAAAAAGGTAAAATTTTGAAGTAATGACAGCAGTGTTACTAGAAATAAGAAACAATTGCCTACATGTTTTTAAGTGTGTATTACATAGGAAAACACAATTTCTGCCAAAGGTGCCTCTTCCACTTGTCATGGGATTCTGTGTCTGGAGTGTCTGTGTCCTAGAGTCTGGAATAGGAACTCTCTTGCCTGAAACTTTAACTTTCTAGAGATCAAAGTGGGCCCACTGTCTGTGTTGTCACTATGAGTGACAGGCCAGTACTTCAGTTGAATCCACAACACAAAAATAGTAGTACTTCTTTCTTAGCTAGTTGAGTATAATCAAAATTGTGATCCCAAACAACTTAATTTCATCCTTCAGGGGCAAGTCATTCCTGAGCCTACTGTAACTTAAGAGGGAAAAGTTGTGGTATAATTGTTTCCTAGCTAACCATTTTATAGCTATACATCAATGTTGTCCTACTTTTGTCTGCATCAGATCATCATTTTAAAGTATAGAGCATGTGAGTATTTAAAAAAATCAAAAATATGGGAGGGATGGGATTATTCCTAGTGAACAAGGACAAGAGATCTGTAGTTCTTGAGTTTCAAAATAGTCATGGAACTGAGAAACCCCTATTCCAGCTGGGAATCCAATCACATGATTGTCTAACCATCTCTCTTTAGTTAGCCTTTCTAATCAGAGCATTCACTTGGAGCCTTTACCAACAAAGACCAAACATTTTAAAGTCAATAAACAAGCACTGAGCAGAGCCAGTGCCATTCTGTTTTCTAGTAGAACCTAAGACTCTTTCAATATTTCCCGCCAGATAGTACATTTACTGATATAGATAGTACCAACGTTTCTCATGGCCAATATTAAAAATTTTAATGTATGTATAATTTGATCAAGGTATTCTACTTTAACAAATATAATTGGGGGAGGAAGAAGAAGAGGGTTCAGAATCAAAAGAAATACAGAGCGTGCCAAAAAATATGCTCATTTCGAGAAAGGAAAAGCAGTCTTAAAATTGTAATTGTCAATATATACCAATAACAAAAGATGAATACAGGTCACATTGAGCCCCTCTTGTAAATGCAAAAGTGACTTGAGTATTACAAATTTAATATAGTTTTTTCCTTTCTTGAAATGTATACACATTTTTTGGCACTCTCCATATTGTCAATAAAAATATTTGAAAATAATACACTATAATAGATACACAAAGATGTTCATCACATTGTTGTTTATAAAAGTTAATATTGGGAGAACAAAATATTAATCAATGGAAGAACTAATTATACCTTCATGAATTTTGATACAGTATAACCACTAAAAATCATAAAATCAACCTATCTCTATGGACAATAAAATGTGTGTGTGTGTGTTCAGGAGATGGATGGATGGATAGGTAGAAAGACAGACAGATAGACCATGAGGCCCTTTTTCCAAAAAAGTATTTTATATGATGTATAAACTGTACAGACAGAAAAAAATTTCAAAGAAATATATCAAAATGTTAACAGCAATTCTTGTGTGAAGTGGTGGCTAGGATTACTGGTGACTTGATCCTTCTACTTTATGTTACATAATTTTTTCCCGATAAGCATGTACATCTTTCATAGTTTTAAAAGGATTTTTTTATTCTGAGGAAAGAGTAGCTCTTAATTGCAGAAAATATTCTATTTTATCAGAGTTTTGTTTTTCTCAAAGAAAACCACTCATGTGAGGAAAAACTTCTATGCACAAAATACAGTGACTGTTACGCATCAAAAGTAACTGAGGGGTGGAGTAGTAGAGTTAAGCGAGTAGCTGTGCAGACTCCATGTGGGTAGAGGACATCAAAAGGAATGCTACAAAGTGGCTTTCATCCAAACTTTTAAGACCTTCTAATTTTAATGACTGAACCAAAACCAAAAATAGGCATCTTCCAGTCCAGCACAGTAGTCACTAACCCTCATTGCTTGGCTGTAAACATGGCTAATTCCTGCCCCCTTCTCTCACCCACAGACTCTTTCATATGGGAAAATGGCTTAAGGAACTCTGGCCAGTGGGTTTCACAAAGCTGCTGACCTGGCTTGTCAGCAGAGGAGAGAGGGGCTTAGGTCCTCCTTTAGTTTTTTTATCTTGGAATCCTACATAAAGTTTTTTTGGGGGGAGAGAAAACAAAAACAAAAACAAAACTGTGAGATACACTCTTATTTTGCAAACAGGGAAACTGATGCCTAGAGACTAAATTACTTATTTACCAGGATGAAAATGCCAGAATGCAGTCCCATGGTATTTGCTCTGCTACTATTTTTACACCACCATCAAAGCTCCTCTCAAGAAAGAACCCCATACCACACACACACACACACACACAAAGAAAAAAAAATCAGACCTGGTGAAAGATAAGTGTCCTTGTCCCCAATCTGAGGTATTCATTTTCTGTAACTGTGTTACAAATTCTTAAGCTTCTTACGGCAGGTAGCAGACTGAAATATAAAAGTCGTTGAAATTTCTAATGCAAGACCTCTGGAACAGCCATTGTGTTAAATGTCACAAGAGATTTTCATCTTAGTATTTAGTGGCTGGCAGGAGATGACTCAGCACCATGGAATTTAATTTTAACTTGTTTTTTAAATAAATTCACAGGGTTCAATAGCATGAAACTTTGGAAGGTGACAAGGTGGCTTTGGAGATTTGAGAGTTTTTAAAGCTATATATCAAAGGTGGCCTCTGACAGTTATGGGGATTTATTGTGTTCTCTACCCCAATTGTTTCTAGAAGCTCTCAACCATGCTTCCCCGTATAAGAAAATTAAGTTTGGAATTCTTGCCATTTTTGCCTGTCTGGTACCTCAAACTGTTGAGCCCCATATGCCTAGAAACTGCCCAAACATTCTTTTCTGGGAGCTATCATTAAATCTCCATCTTCTGGATGGAGATCCTGAGGGTGCAACTCTTGGTCAAGGTCAGCCAGTGAGTCAGTGGCAAAGCTGGGAATGTAACCCAGACTTTCTGACTCCCTCGCTTGTTCCCTGACCATCAAACCACACGCTCTTGACCAGGATGAAACAAGCTTGTCTGTCTCAGCATTTGGAGGGAGCCGAATGAAAGAAACTCTGCAATTTATCCATTTCCTTTTTAAACATTCATATGTCACTTATTTCATACTCTAATAGCCAAATGGCTCTGGATCATTCTTCACTCTAAAAAACTTATTTTTTGCTAATTTGTCAAGGCAATGCTGTCTTAATTTGGAAGAGCAAGAAAAACCACTTTCTCCCCCTTCCCCCACAATCGTATCACATTGTGTAACACTGACAGTGTGGCCACTTCAAAAACCCGCAGAAGCTGCTTCCTTTGGTCTGCCGATGGCTGGTTCTTCTGCCAGCTTCTACATGTGGCCTTCCTCGCGTGGGGGTCGGGCGCCCCGCCGTCCCTGGCAGAGGGACATCCCATGGACAAGCCCGGCCTTGACGTGGCTGTTCCCTTCCCGTGCTCTTTGGAATGCTCCTTGACCTCCCCTGCCAGCTGTACCTCACATGCCACTTGAAATGTAGTCAGTGGTGACTGTCTGACCAGGGCGCCAGCCAGGGTCCAAGTGACTCTCCTAGGGAAGAGGGAAAGGCAGGACAACCAGGTCTTGCCAGTGAGCGCCACGTCCGGCCAACCGCCACAGGGAGGGAGAGAGGCTTTCTCAGCCCCACTGTCCTGCTGCTCAGAGACTGTGTCCCTCTTTTTCTCACAGCCCATAAAGTTGTTTTCCCCAGCATGTTATACCTGTCATGTTTGATCACAAATATTTCTTTCTCGAAATGAGCTAAATTGTTGACCCCCAAAGTCCTGTTGCTATTTCAGAGACAACTTTCCGAAGTCTGGCTTGGGGTTTGGACCAGCCGGTTCGATCCCCTCTCCTTGTGCTGGCAGTTAGTCATCGTGTTCTGCAACGACTTTGCTCCCAGAAGCTGTCAGCACAGAAATGGAATCAGGAAAGGAGAGTGGTGTGCTATTCTTGTGCTTGAGACCCCTCCTGTGCATTTGTGAAATCGGCTCAGTCCAGGCCAAGCATGCCTTGGTCAGGTGAGAGTCCCTGCAGTCACCGCAGATGTTAGTACTGCATCCCAGGGAGTGTGGAACCTGCCCTCACCACCTCAGGCCCTGTCCTCTCCCTGTTCAGGGCTATGTCCATTCCACTAACATTTCAGAACAAAGTCCCCAGCGACACACAGGGTGGCCCCAAACCTGTTCTTAAAATCGCAGGCACTTACAAAGCTGATCCTGCTTCTTTGGGCTGCAAATGTATCGTATTATTTATTCTATTCTTCAGCTCTGCCTGCCCAGCCATCAAATGCTATGTTCCCAGGAGAAGAAATAAGTTTGCTTCATGTGACAGCCCTGGGCGCACTCCAGGGAGAGTGACAACATAATTTTGTTTACTATTCACTCCAGTTCTACAGAAGTAAACTTCATTAATTTTTCTGATAAAACACAAAGACTCTATTATTTGGCTCACCCACAAAATTAAAAGAAAAAAAACTTTGATGTTTCCAAGAAGGCAGGTTTTTTGAAGTTTCTATGCCCCTCCCCCAGTGATCTAGAGGCTGATATGCCTCTGTTGGCCTCTGACCTGTGATGGAAATGCCCAGGTCAGGAGTTCTGTGCTAGACTCAGCGTCAACCTGTTTGCTCATCTGTGTATCTTTAACGGTCCACCCGGCAGTTTAACTATCAGAACAAAGGGGTGTTACAGCTCTGACGAACACTAAGTAGATATGCATTTTTATCCGCAGAGAAAGAGGACTATGAAGATAGGTATCTCATTCCAAGCCGTCTCTCAACCAGAAAATAAGAGACTTGAAAATATAACACGACCCATGGCAGCCCTGACCTCAGTCACAAACGGGGATGGGAAAGTAAGATCCGTGCACAGTTGGGCTGAAAGAGGAGATCGCAGGGAGGACACACAAGCCTGGCCTGCCACCTTCCAAATTTGGCAAAAGAGCATAAGGTCCCTTTTACCCCTGTGTGTTGCTGATTTTCTGACCACACGATGGAAATCCGGTGTTAAAATGAAAGATCATGAAGAAAAGTATCTGAGAAAATAGGAATTTTTACAAAACTGCTTTCAGTTAAAAAAAATAATAATAATAACTAGAAACACCAATAAACCCTCAGCTTAGACACTGGGGCAGATTACCTTTTTTAAATGACTTTTTTGTTTGTTTTTTGCTAAAAAGAAATAGCCGTGTGTGTGATTGTGTTAGCAAGTGCGAGTTGCAGCCTCTGACTGCTCACAGAAATTAAACTGCTTTCAAAAGGAACAGCAGGGAGGGCAGTCCAAGAAAAGGAGTTTAAGGCATTTTGCATTCGTTAAAATTTATATGGAGAAGGATAAATCTTCCATGTGCGTTACATAGCTGGCTTTTCTGCTTTATTTTAAAAGCAGCATCTGAAGATCGGAGAGTAAACAGTGATGTGAAAGTCTCCTTCACAGGACTTCCTTGTTCTTCTTACTCTCTAATAAAATGATGTTTATTGCTTCACGTACAGAGTTGGAGAGAAAGGATGTGAGCAGGAAAGCAAGAAGATTTTAAAATTTACAGGATCTAGAGGTTGAGCTTTAAAGAAAAAAAGGGAAACATTTCCAATTCAACATTTTTATCCTGATAAAACGTACATAACATAGTATTCACTGTTTAAGTCGTTCTTAGGTGTACAATTCATTAAATGGCATTAAATATATTCACAATGTTGTGTAACCACCACCACTGTCTTTACCCAAAACTTTTTCATCATTTCCAACAAAAAGTCTATACTTACTAAACAATAGACACACAAAAAAACGCCATTTCCTCCTTCCCCTAGACTCTGGCAACTCCTATTCTATTTTCTTTCTCCATGAATTTGCCTGTTGTAGGTCCTCCGTATAAGTTGGAACCACACATCATATGATGTTTGTCCTTCTGTGTCTGATCTGTTTCAGGAAGCATAAATTTGTCAAGGTCCATCCACGCTGAAGCATGTATCAAAATTTCATTCCTAAAAGAAGCAAATGTTTGCCTGTAAAGAATCGGAATTTTGATCTGTTTCTTCTTATTTACGGCTCTTGTTTCCTGCAGTTTGTTAAATCTCCACAGAGGGAAGCAGAGAGGTCACTTGCATCTTACCTGGCTTTGCTTAACAGAAGATGGTCTTCTGAGCCCTTGGAAGGTTTTCCCTACTACCTGAGAAGCCCAGAGAGGTTCTGAGCTTTGTTTTTATTTTTCTTTCAGATCTTCTGGTATTGACAACTAACACATGTCCTATCTTAAAACTAAAACACTTTCCAGCTGTGGTGGCTCACACCTGTCATCCTAGCACATTGGGAAGTCGAAGTGGGAGGATCTATTGGGGCCAGGAGTTCAAGACCAGCCTGGGAAAAATAGCAAGAATCTATCTCTACAAAAAAATAAGGGGGAAAAAACGCAAAGGACTAAATATCTTACATTGAGGTGCTTATGGTCAATCCCCAAAGCACTTTTTGTTTTTTTGGTCTTCCTTGACCTAAATATTTGTTGTAATTTTCCTTCAGTTAAATTGCGGAGTGAAACCATGTGGGCAACAGGCATTTAACACAACCTACATTCACAACCCCGGCCTTTTCACTCACATTTTGGTTCAATGTTTCTCAACCTCATCATGCCTAATGCCACCTTTTAACAACAAATATTTTGTTAAGCTCCCTTTACTATCCTGAAATGACATTCATAGACAATATAATCTAAATACACCTATCAGGCCAGCCACAGTGGCTCACACCTGTAATCCTAGCATTCTGGGAGGCCAAGGCAGGTGCATTGCCCTGAGCTCACAGGTTCAAGAGCAGCCTGAGCCAGAGTAAAATAGCTGGGCATTGTGGCAGTGGGGTGTCCCAGCTACTTGGGATACTGAGGCAAGAGAATTGCTTGAGCCTAAGATTTTGAGGTTGCTGTGAGCTATTATGCCACACACTCTACTGAGAGTGACAAAGTGAAACTCTGTTTCCAAAAATACATAAATAAATAAATAATCCCATAATTTTTTTAAGAGAATGCCTTAAGCATAATACAATTAGAAATAAAAAGAACATGCTTTGTAATAAATCAATATATATTAACATGTATAATTGCTTGGGATAACTACACAGTGAAGTAGTCAGAAGCTGGCTTTAAATGGAAAATTGCCTTTGCCATCAACAACCATAAATGTAAACCAAGATGCATATGCTGTAGAGATAACCAAACCCCTCGAGCAATTTTTAACAGTCATGCAAATTTCTAAAATAATTAAAAACTTCTTTGAAAAGTTCTGAACAAAGTATAAAGCTTTATTCTTAAAAAATGTGGGATGTATTAACATTGTATCATTAAAACATTGTAAATAAATGTAAAATGGGAGTAGGCTTTGGTTCAAATAATAAAACATAGTTTTCTCCAAATTCTTGACTAGTTTGACATATGAAAGTCACCTGGGACACATTACAATTCTTCATCCTGCAGATTGCCCCAAACTTGCCCAATGTTGCCATCCTGACACCTGTCCAGCAAATGTTAATGACAGCCCCAGTGTGATAACCAAAAAATAAATTTGCAATTTTTTTTTTTTTTTTTTTTTTTGAGACAGAGTCTCACTTTTCACCCTGGGAAGAGTGTTGTGGCATCATAGTTCACAGCAACCTCAAACTGTTGGGCTCAAGCAATCCTCTTGCCTCAGCCTCCCCAGTAGCTAGGACTACAGGCACCTGCCACTATGCCCCGTATTTTTTAGAGATGGGGTCTCATCTTGCTCAGGTCTCAAACTCTTGAGCTCAAACCATCCACCTGGCTCAGCCTCCCAGAGTGCTAGGATTATAAGTGTAAGCCACCTTGCCTAGCCTCACACTGCAAATTTTTAAAAATGACTGTAGTGGTATAACCCTGATGCAAGCATAACAAAATGGATATACATCACATATTACCAAAAACATTTGCACACTCATAATATTTTGAAATAAATGAATAAAACTTTATTGGAAGAAAGGGGAGAAAAATGACTATGGTGGGAAATCTAACTGGTTAGATTTAGAAGTTAGAAGCCAGCAGATAATTCCAAGTGCCTCTAAGAATTCTCAAATGTCTTGACACACCCCCCTTTCCAGAGTGGGATCTGGAGAGAGATGGACCATCAACCAATCAGGCAGGGAGGCTCCTTGCGTGGTTACAGCCTCTGGGGTAATACTCCCACCACCTTGTCCTCACCATGTGCCTGAGACCATATTCTCTGTTTCTCTCATGGGGTGCTCCTTCCACCCCTATGCTAAACTTTCCAAATGTAGGAAAGTACATAAACAAGTTTACCGTGGCACAGTGGACAGGCAAATTATGTTGTTACCGCTTCAAAAAGTTCAGGCTCTTTCTTCCATTTCATTTTTCCCTTCTAAGTTCACCCTTAATTGCAGCCTCCTGACCAAAGCTGCAAATCTGGGCATAACTCCCACACTATTACAAAATCTAGTAATTCCTTTCTATCTGGGTCTCCAATCCCACCTCCAACCTGGCCCCATGCCCACACTGCTCTGTCAAAGTCTGCCTGAAACAAACCCAGTAGTTTCCTGCATGCTGTGTGACACGGTCACCCAGAACTGAACTCTCCACTTGGTGACACCTCAGCTTCCTAGTCACTCCTCAGGAGTGGCCAGTCTCACCGTGGCTCAAAAAAATGTTCAAAAAGAGAAGATGCCTTTTGTGCCTGCATAGTATCTAATTTTTTTCTCCCTTTCTCCTCACTTAACGGTGCAGATCTTCAGGAGAACCCCATAAAAAAGATCAGAGAGGTGGCATTTGATCAGTGAGGTCACTGAGGTATAGAGATGTATTAATCTGCAGAAGCTACACAGCTAATAAGTAGCAGAGCTGGAAAGGTAACACAGGTTTTTGTTTTTATATTTTTACTCTTAATTTGGTAGGTTTTTCAGCCACCCAGTCACTAACTCGATTAAAATAAAAATCTCTTTGGTGAACTAATTTGTATTTACCCTTTCCACACTCTTTTGAGATTTACTAAGTCTTAGAAAGCCTTCCTGATTTTCTTTTTGTCAGTACAGTTGGAAAGCCCTTCATTTTCTAGTCTATCGTCACATCCCTGAAACGCTTCTACCTTCCAGATGGTTAAGGTGCCCTTCCTTTGACCCTCGCCAGCAGTGTTATTTTTTCTGGATATACAGAAATCAGAATTGCCACACTAACAGATATATATGTCTTACATTTGAACACATAGGAATGATAATATTTTCCACTTTATTTCCAAAGTGTATTTTAGACAGAAGAGCAGTTTGAACTTGAGATTTCTGAGAACAGCAATTAGTATCTGTTCACCACTCGCTGAGGACCCAGCTTTGCATGCATTTCACCCATTTCTTCCACCCCTTCCCTACCCTAAAATACCATCAGACTTCAAGGTCTAGCTTGAGTGCTGCCTCCTATATGCTGTTTTAGTCAGGGTTCTCCAGAAAAACAAGAAGTCTAAAATCCCTAAGGTCTTAAACTGCAAAATTAACAATCACAGTATAGTCACCCGATGTTAGTTCTTATGGACTATCACTGCGCAAAAGCCCATAATCTATTCCTGCAACGTGTTGAATCTTCTTTTTAGTTTATTGTTTTCTTTTCTTATTTTTTAGGGTTTTTTCCACTCTTTTAAATTCTCAGCATTATTGCTTACAATTTGCTATGCTACATAATTCATCTTCACATCACTTTCCACAGCAAAGGTATAAATTATGTAGATACTTTCACAGAGTTCTTAATTCATTTAATGTATTTTTTAAAAGTTTGACTCCATGAAAGTACATTATCACAACGTTGAATTTGCATGTAAACATTTGTGTATGTGCATAAAGACACTGAAAACTTTCTCAATAAATAAAGATATGTCCTTTTTGTACGTCTGTATTTATGAAAGATAAAATTACTTGAGATCTTGGGCAGCACCTACGGCTCAAAGGAGTAGGGCACCGGCCCCGTATGCAGGAGGTGGTGGGTTCAAACCCAGCCCTGGCCAAAAACTGCAAAAAAAAAAAAAAAAAAAAAAAAAAATTAAAATAAAAAAAATTTCTTGAGATCTCAACTCTTTGGGAATTGCATATGTAGTGGTGACCCATCTCAGTTTTTGAGTGATCTCATCGAAAGATTTAGGTTGCTCATCAAGGTATTTCAGATGACCATAGTTATAAACTGGGTGCACACAATTACCAACCACAGCGATATGCATTTATACATTTTACCTTTTGACTTGTTTATGAACATGGTTTGTCTACTCATAACTATCATACCTGTGTGACTGTCATTAATACAACTGAGTGTATTACGATTACAAAAATATGTATGTTGTTATTACCTATTTTATTGTGAAAAGTGTCCTACAAAGTATTCTATCATGTTTTTATATATTTCTCAAACAAATCCTCTCTTAAAAATGTACATAAATGTATTTTTAAATGATTTTTAAATTTTTTTTCAGAATTAACACTTTCAGGATTTTGATCTTTTGGGATTTCAACATTTGGCATCATGGTGTTCAGGATTGTGTCTTTTGTGCTTATTGGGTGGCTCTCACCTCACCACTCTCCCTGCTATGCAGCTTGTTGCTAGGTTACCTAAGGATACAGGGGCCCAGTCCTGGGATGTTTGTCTTGCCTCATCCCTGAGCTGCCTGGAAAGAAAGTACACCTCACCCTAACAGGGCTCTGCTAGAGATAGAGAACACTTATTTCTGTAGGCTCTGAAATGTGCTCTGAAATGCTGAAACTCTCACCAGCTATGGTTAAGTCTTAATTTTCAACTCAAAAGTTATTTTTCTTTAACATCGAAGATTTTGCTTTATTATCTTCTTTCATCCAATATTGAAGATGAAAAATTGTGCATTATCTGTTTGATTCCTTGGAGTGGCTTTTTAATGTTTTCTTTATCTTGACTAAGCCGAGTGTCACAGGTTTATGTGACGTCTGAGGTTGCTTCACCGTGTTTGGCACATGGTGTTACCTTCTGATCTGAGAGCTCATTTCTTCCTTCACCTGTAATTTCACTTGTTATTTATTTGAAGATTTCCTTCATTATCTCTATTTTATTCCTCCAGACTCCTCCAGAAGAACCACATATTATTTTTAAAACTTTGGAACTTGAAGATATTTCACCCAGGTCTTTTCTCTTTCACATTTCTCATCTGTGTGTTCCTTTCTGCTTTGTATTAAAAGGATTCTTGGCCCCATTTTCCAGGTCACTATTTAGCTCTCTAGTTTTGCCTTCTCTGCTGTTCAACCTGATATTCAGTTGTTTTTATTTTTACTTTATTGTTGAAATATACAAACAGAAAAGTATAACACCAAAAGTTTACAGGTGGATGAAAAATCACAAAGTGAACCCACCTATGTAACTCTCCAAGGCGAAGGAACAGGGCTACACCCCTGTTTACTTTAGGGTATCATGGTTTATGTTTCTGATATGGCGACTTAATAAAGTGAAAGACCTAAGAGAAAGTGAAAAGTACTGCTAGATTCATCTTTAATTTAGTTGGCAGTTTAGGCGAGTGGGCCTTCCAAAGAGTAGGGCCTTCCATTCTGGTCCTGAGGCAAATAGCTGTGTTCAAATGAGTTAAGCTTGAAATCCTCTATTTCTCCAAAGATCTAGTTCCCACTGATACTACTGACAACATTCCTAATTATTTCCCCTTACTCATAGCATCACTTTCCTCTCACATTTCCCTTCCCTTTAATATCAGTTCACCCAAATGTAAAAGTCTTGGCACAACAACTAAAAAAAACGCCAGGAAGGCTATGTAGACCGGTGTGATGAAAATGTGTCAAACGGTTTATGAAATTAGTGTATGATGCCCCATGATCATATTGATGTGCACATCTATGATTTAATTAGAAAAAAAAAAAAAAAGAAAGAAAGAAAAGTAACGGTGACAGAGGACAACCTTGTCTGGTTTCAGTTCTAAGAGGAAAAGCATTCAGTTTTACCCCATTCAATAAAATATTAGCTGTGGGTTTGTCATAGATAGCTTCAATCAGTTTCAGAAATATGCCACCTATACCTATACTCTTCAGTGTTCTAATTAGAAAAGGATGCTGGATTTTCTGTATTGAGAGGATCATATGGTCTTTGTTTTGCTTCTATTAATGTGGTTGATAACATTTATGGACTTACGTATGTTAAACCAGCCTTGCACCCTGGGATGAAACCTACTTGATTATGATGTGTGACTTTCTTGATGATAAGCTGGAATCTATTGGCTAGGATTTTGTTGAGAATTTTTGCATCTATATTCATTAATGAAACTGGCCTGAAGTTCTCCTTTTTAGTTGGGTCTTTTCCTTTTTTGACTTGAGTTGCTTTCCTGGTTTTGGGATCAGGGTGATGTTTGCTTCATAGAACGTGTTGGGGAAGATTCCTTCCTCCTCAATTTTTTGGAATAATTTCTGCAATACAGGAATAAGCTCTTCCTTGAAGGTTTGATAGAATTCTGGTGTGAAGCCATCCAGACCAGGGCATTTTTTTGTTGGAAGATTTTTTATTGTTTCTTAAATCTCAGTGCTTGAAATTGGTCTGTTCAGGAGCTCTATTTCTTCCTGGCTAAGTCTAGGGTGAGGGTGTGATCCCCAAAATTGATCCATTTCCTTCACATTGTCAAATTTCTGGGCATAGAGTTTCTGGTAGTATTCAGAGATGATCGCTTGTATCTCTGTGGCATGGATTGTAATTTCCCCTTTATCATTTCTGATTGAGGTTACTAGAAAATTTACTTTTCTATTTCTAGTTAGTCTGGCCAAAGGTTTATCTATTTTATTTATTTTTTCAGAAATCCAACTCCTTGTTTCATTAATTTTCTGAATGATTCTTTTGTTTTCAATTTCATTGATCTCTGATTTGATTTTGGATATTTCTTTTCTTCTACTGAATTTAGGCTTAGATTGTTCCTCTGTTTCCAATTCCATAAGATGGCTTGTGAGATTGTTGATGCACTCTCTTTTGGTTTTTCGAGTGTAGGCATCTAAAGCGATAAATTTTCCTCTCAAAACTGCTTTTGCAGTATCCCACAGGTTTTGGTAGCTTGCGTCTTCATTGTTGTTATGCTCAAGGAAGTTAATGATTTTCCGTTTTATTTCTTCCTGCACCCAACTGTCATTCAACAGAAAGTTGTTTGATTTCCATGCCTTTGTGAGGGGTTGAACATTTTTGTTGGAGTTGAGTTCCACCTTTAGTGCCATGTGGTCTGAGAAGATACAAGGTAAAATTTCGATTCTTTTGATTCTGTTGAGGTTTGTTTTGTGGCCTAGAATATGAGCAATTTTGGAGAATGTTCCCTGGGGCGATGAGAAGAATGTATATTCTTTAGCTTTAGGATGGAGTGTTCTATATGCGTTTATCAAGCACAGTTGTTCTAGGGTCTTATTTAAGTCCCTTATATCTTTGTTTACTTTGTGTTTA